>JBAIZL010000001.1:353552782-353735282 GCA_036971475.1 Prosapia bicincta | reverse complement strand
TGATTAATAGCAATAAACTTTTATCAGGCATTTTCTTGAATACGTGACATTTCCTACTTGTATCTCCTGACGACAATCCTCGACTCTTCTACCAGTTACTACAATGATAACGGAAACACGACCAACTGTTGAATGTAACCCAAGTCAAAGCTCTAGCGTACACGGCTCAGTCCAAGTTGGCTACGATACAACCTTCTCTTTTTGATAACGATCAACATTTCTTCGACTTTGAAATAAACTAAAGGAGCCAATTCATGATCGTAGGTGTATCTATTGTTTAAAAGAATCCGTATACGTACTAGTCCCCATATTTATAATAGTACTCCTTACGAATGTTGACTTCCTTATCAATAACAAAAACAAGAAATTAATTAATTGACGACTTAGCAAATATGATACGTGGTAAAATAATATAATATCCTCACATTTCTATATACAAAACTACAAATGTTTCTATACACAAAACTAGCAATTTTTAAATTTGCTCTAACGAATTATCGATAAGTTATGAAATAATGATTACTGTAATACTAATACAGCCTATTCAGTAGCCAAAAAATATTGATTTTAATTATAAGTAGAAGACTTGAATACTGTAGAAAACCTCTACTTAGTAGACTATTGTTCTGATCATTGTAGAATTTCATATATTAGGCTATTGTTGCACGTATTCGAAGACTACAATGAAACAAAAGCTATTATTATAATGCTAATAGTTATTAAATCTATTTACCTTACCTAATGTAGTCTATGCATTAAAGTTTGGCGTATTTCGTGTTATTCGCATCATTATCTGAAGTCTAACATTATACTGACCTGTGAAAAAGATTAAAAATATAAATAAAAATATCTTTATTACCACAAACATGTAAAAATTTCTGCAATAGTAATAAAAGAAATAATGAATTGTTCACTTAAAAATAATAAACAACGCTCTAAAATCATTAATATATTTTTGTACATGCGTTACAATGACAAAACGTCATCATCAATAAGTTTAATCACATAAAATCGAAATTATAAGCATTTATTGATTATGAGTTGATGTTTGCTATTATTTAGAACCTTTACTCACAATTATGCTCAAATTTTGGTATAAATGTGCACATTGACAAAATGGCAGAACATCATTTATTGTTCATAATCCTTGTCATTAAGAAACTAATTTCCGTAAAAATGTCAACTGCAATTTCTTTAACCTGCCTCTAAAAATCTTATTAATTAGATTAAAAACTAGGTCAAATGTTTGTACCACCGTTAAAATATTCTCAACAATATGTGACGTCACAGTTTTGCTGCTGGGTTTATCCGTTATTATATAAAGCTATTTTCGTAAAGCCTGAGTCACGCTACTCGATGCAAATTACTTGAGTTGTGTCGCTTGGCGGCAGATCACGCTACAAGTCGTCATTTGTTAAACACAAATTAGTGTTTTTCGCCGTGTTAGGTCATTGGGTTTCTTCTGAATTCTGGTCTTGAGCGCAGATGCGCATGCGCAAAGATATTCTCGTTTTATGTTTACTTTTCATAGGATATCGGAATATAGTAATTTAACTTTGATTGGCCACTTCTTAAAGAAAGTTAAACACAATATTTCAATACTATAAAAAGAGTGATTTGAAGTTGTGTTTGAGGATTTAGAATAGATAATTAAATATTATGCATTAGCCTATAGCGTGAAATTTCTCATCTGTTTTCTAATGTGTTTATTTTGTCTATTAGTTCGGAACTAAGCAAAATATTTTTAAATTAGTTTCAACGAACTTCCACTTTCTTTCATAGTCGTAGTATTTGTATTACAATAACTTCTGAACGTTTTCTTTATTCTTTAGTTTGATATATGGAAATCAAAGATTATGTGTTTGAATTATATCCTGGTCTTTTGAAAACTGAGCTCCGTCACTCCATAAAAATTAATTTTTTGAAGAATCTAAAACTTTCGAGGAGCTAAAACTTTAAAAGATAATGTTGAATAAATTCATTGTTCGAAGCACTTAATTTAAAACCAACATATGAAAATAGTAACTGGTATTATTTGGTAAACGAGTAGTAATTTAGTAATAGTAATAGTTGATAGTATCATGCAATGAACTCGGAAACTTTAAAGTCAATCAGTCCGTTTCAAGTTCAAACTCGTGCATGCACTCACGAATGAGCAGCAACAGTAGCGTACGAAATACAATTTTTATCTTATCTTTTTCACACAAAATAAGGATGTTTAAAATCAGTAGAAATATAAAGCAGGCTTTCTTATTGTAAAAAGGATTTATGGGTACTTTAAAATACTATAAGCAAAGACCGGCTTGTGTTCAGAATGGGGAAGTTCATTTCATATTGAGTACAACGCCCAA
Source organism: Prosapia bicincta (assembly GCA_036971475.1). Classification (NCBI taxonomy): domain Eukaryota; kingdom Metazoa; phylum Arthropoda; class Insecta; order Hemiptera; family Cercopidae; genus Prosapia; species Prosapia bicincta. The sequence goes on along the minus strand of JBAIZL010000001.1, from coordinate 353,732,931 downwards.
ACCAAAATATCTACAAATGAAATTATATTTTGATTTTTTCATTTCAGATGACCAACTAGTAAGGTTTATGTTTAAATTTAGCATTTTGTTTTCGTGCCCTGAAAGAAGCACGAAACGGGACCTACGTGTGTCAGATTGATGGTTATCTGATACCAGCTCTGTGGGATATGGGAGATTATAAAAACATTAAATAGAGTTATTTTGTGAATGTAATTAGTGTGAATGTGTCATTATTTGGGCCATCGATAGAGCACTAATCCTATTATTTGGCCAAACACGCAAGCATTATTCCGCAATAACTCGGTGTTGTAATAAAGACAGAAGCTTTCACGTCCTAATCAAGTCCGTACATCCTGTGCCGTAAAGTCCATTCCAACCCACTATGGACGTACAACGCTAATTACGAAGATTCTATACTACCGAGAAAAGAAATTGGGGTCTACACACGCTCGCATTCTTCAGTTTTAGTTAAACAATATTTTGTGACATTTTCGCTGTGTCAAGAAATTACAAATCTACAAAAAACAGACTATTCTAAAAATGATTCATAAAACAAAATTAAACTTCAATTAATACGACTTTAAATCCTTACTTCAAGATTCAGTGAGCGGTGTATACGATTTTTTCTAGTGATGTAAACAGTACTTTGGGCTGATTTCCAATTCGTTGTTGCTTAACAACAAAGTTAACTTACGTTTGATAAATAGGATTATCAAGTTGAAAGTACAAGAGTATCGGGATTCAATATATTCCACCCACGCTCGCTGCGGGGTGTTCAGCCATTGTTCAAGCTATTCCTGACATATATTGACATCACAAATTACATTTACCATCGAGACCGAGTTATTGGGGTTGTCTCACTTCAACAATTAATTTCCTTGAATATACGCTAAAACACTTTATGATAATACGTATTATTCATAAATATTAAAGTGAATAAACAGATTTTCAATTTGATTCTGTTAAGGTAAACATATAGAAAGTTGATAAAACTACATATATTAGATTTGTTCTAGTAAAAGAGGCTGTTAGAGCCAATCCCAGAAAAGGACTAATCCTATATAAGTGCTAAGGATAGGTGAATTAATTCATTAATTTAATACATATGATTCAAGTATTTTCAGTGCTGCTATCTAGCAAATAGTATTGCAATCAGAGTATGTAAAAAGTGCATGTTGACACACCTGTTTCTGCGTTTAACTCAGTTCCTTAAGTGATGATTAGTCAACTCTAGTCATCAACTATAAAATATGGAGTCGCCTATAACACTAAAAACCTTGATTTAGAAAATACTGTTTTTTTTCTAGATATCGTATGTTGATGGATTTGTCAGCATGAACATTGACGCCTATATATAGAGACGCTTTCTTTCTTGTTACCAATCTCTCTCTATTTCCCCAGTGGCATTACTAGTTAGTAATTGACGTCAAAGGACCCCTCCCTGTATCCTAGATAAAATAATTTCTTTCTTCGTTCTCAAACTCGAAATCAGCATATTCGAAATATCACTATAAATGGCAACAAACACGCTATTCATTTTTGCTCACATTGACACTTGACAGCCTTTCATAGCCACATGGAGCCACATGGGCTTGATATACTTTCTGAAATTTTCTGGCACCTGGCTATGACGTTTTTCCAAGTATAACTAATCATTAAATTTATTCTTTCATTCGCTCTCTGACATCCGTCCACGTGAGCCAACCTTTTCAAACAAATACAATTTCACAAAATCGCTAGTTATACCTTTTGGACTAACATAAATCTCATCAAGAGATTTGTCTCCACACTGAAAAATATTCCAAGTTACTAATTTTTACACAGGTTCCAAACTATCGTAACTTGTAAATTTTGCTAAATAACTTCACCTAAATTTATAAACACACATGAAGGAGTGTAACGTTCGGAAAACGTTTTAGAAGACAGAAAATTCAAGACGTAAAGAGGTAAATTTATGTAAGGGGAAAAATCATAAAAATCAGTAACGCAAACAGAAATTCCTACTGTAGAGGTGTGAAGGAGTGAAGGAGAAGGGGAAGCTAATTACTTTACCCCAGTGCCAAATTTGAAAGTTAAATATCATTTTACGCGAGCCTGACGCTTGAAAGCACACACAAGTTAACAAAATGGACGAATAAAATATGCTCTTAATTCAAATACATTCCAGAATTTAAAAAATTCAAAATAGATAAATATTTACGTAAGCCTACATGTAATGGCTTTTTATTTAGGGTAACATGTTAAAGGCTTGCAAGAAATAACGACGCCTAACAAGTGGACTACAATTCTACAACAAAATATCTAGTCTACGAGACTTCTTTGAAAGCTCAACATAAACTTCATCACCTGCTACAGACGTTTATCATGATGTAAGGCGTAGCTTGTGTTTTTAGACGCTCTTAGTAAGTTTAACTTTTTGTAGGTTAGAGGTTTTTGAGTATTATTTAATCAGAGTTTATTCCAAATAAGTTAAAGTAACATTTAGTTAATTAGAACTTAGCTATTGATAACTATTCACAACGGTAAATAGCAAAATAATTAACTCAAAATCTCACAAAAAATTAGTTTCTAATAAACAAACATACTATTTCACAACAGACTAGTTTCGGCGATGATGTCGCCATCCTCAGTGCTTGGCTACTCAGTGGCTTCCTCAGTGCTTCGCAGTAGCCAAACGCTGAGGAAAGTGACAGCGACCCGAAACTAGTCTGTTGTGAACTAGTGTGTTTGTTTATTAAAAACTAATTTTTTGTGAGATTTTGAGTTTACTATTTTGTTATTTACCGTTGTGAAATCAAAGTAAGTTTAATTTTAAAGTATTTGGCCTTAAAATAAACGATGTAAGGCCTTTTACAGACTGATGGGTTTCAGCTTTTTACAAACATTGTACTCGCGTACTTATTAACAGCTGTTACTTTAGTTTGTTTTATACAAAACTATCTTTGAATTGTAATACTTGAATTGATTTATGAGAGTTTAAAATTAATATGAAACTTGTTATATGTAGTACTGAAATGCCTCTAACCACAAACATTTGGTTTTTACCTAATAAGCCTTGGTTATAATACTTATGAAGATATTTACTTGGTAATCGAAATGTAGGCCTACACAAGTAAAAATAAAATAATTCTCGATAGAGGTTTTTGAGTATTATTCATTATTATTTAATCAGAGTATATTCCAAATTGATTGCGATGAAATTTGTTGCATAAATTAAAAATTTAAAGACATTTTAGTCTCTAAAAATTTATAAAGAAACTTATTATTCTAGTAGTAGTTAATTCCAACCTCTCCCTGGGTTTGCCCCTGATACGATTCGACATAGGGTTTACAAATTAACAGTGAAAACATTGTAAATAGTTTAAATAACGTTACATTGGTGACCAGATCGTATTAAGTAGTACAATTACAGTTTGAGTTATAGTATGAGCTCATTGTAATTAAATTCATATATTATGATGTTAAAATAAATTTGAGAAAATTAATTGATACGTAAATTGATAAGTTATTTGAGAAAATCATTGATTGTAAGTTGTTATTCGTTATTATTTAATTAAACACAATTAGATTAAAACTTTGCAGGTAAAGTGGAGAATTTATGGGTTGTCAACAATTTGAAACGCAATTCCCGCATGCGTAAACGTCATCCGTTCTGTCTGGAGAAATATTCAACAAGTTACGAATCACGGAGTACCACAGGCGTGACTGACCTTTAATTACAAATCTTTCTGTCAGCAAGATTATCGTAATGTTTTATATTGTCATGTTGTTAGTTTGCTCATTTGACTTTCTCTTCCAAATAGAAGATACATCTCGAAAACTTGATTAAATACAAAAAAAGTAATGATATTATTACATCACTATATTCAGAAACCTTAAATATAACAATTTTACAGCATACAAATAAAAAAATTAAAAACTAATTTATAATGTCAGTTTTATAACCACGATGAGTCTCTATGTTTAGAGATATACAATCTATAAAATAAAGATATGAACGATATTTATACGTCATTTTGATATATTTACCAATTAATAACTGACAAATGTTGTCGAACATTTTTAATTTCATTGTACTTCATCCAAAATTGAAAGATCCCCAGAGAATTAGGCGATCCTCCAAAGGCATGTGGTTATGTGCGCGTGGAGGTGCGAGGGTCAATGGGGAACTTCTCAGTCTGGATGGCCTATAGTATCGAACACATACCTTTAGGCTGGCACATAGCAACGTAGTATCGAACACATACCTTTAGGCTAGCACATAGCCACATAATATCGAACACATACCTTTAGGTTAGGATATAGCCACATAGTATCGAACACATTCCTTTAGACTGGCACATAGCCACATAGTATCGAACACATGCCTTTAGACTGGCACATAGCAACATAGTATCGAGCACATACCTTTAGACTGGCATATGGCAACATAGTATCGAACACATATCTTTAGGCTGGCACATACCAGCATAGTATCGAACACATACCTTGAGACTGGCACATAGCAACATAGTATCGAACACATAACTTTAGACTGGCACATAGCAACATAGTATCGAACACATACCTTTAGACTGGCACATAGCCACATAGTATCGAACACATATCTTTAGACTGGCACATAGCAAAATAGTATCGAGCACATACCTTTAGGCTGGCACATAGTAACATAGTATCGAACACATACATTTAGACTAGTACATAGCAACATAGTATCGAACACTTACCTTTAGGCTGGCACATAACCAAATAGTATCGAACACATACATTTAGACTAGTACATAGCAACATAGTATCGAACACATACATTTAGACTAGTACATAGCAACATAGTATCGAACACTTACCTTTAGGCTGGCACATAGCCACATACTATCGAACACATACCTTTAGACTGGCACATAGCCACATAGTATCGAACACATACATTTAGACTAGTACATAGCAACATAGTATCGAACACTTACCTTTAGGCTGGCACATAGCCAAATAGTATCGAACACATACATTTAGACTAGTACATAGCAACATAGTATCGAACACTTACCTTTAGGCTGGCACATAGCCAAATAGTATCGAACACATACATTTAGACTAGTACATAGCAACATAGTATCGAACACTTACCTTTAGGCTGGCACATAGCCACATACTATCGAACACATACCTTTAGACTGGCACATAGCCACATAGTATCGAACACATACATTTAGACTAGTACATAGCAACATAGTATCGAACACTTACCTTTAGGCTGGCACATAGCCAAATAGTATCGAACACATACATTTAGACTAGTACATAGCAACATAGTATCGAACACTTACCTTTAGGCTGGCACATAGCCAAATAGTATCGAACACATACATTTAGACTAGTACATAGCAACATAGTATCGAACACTTACCTTTAGGCTGGCACATAGCCACATACTATCGAACACATACCTTTAGACTGGCACATAGCCACATAGTATCGAACACATACATTTAGACTAGTACATAGCAACATAGTATCGAACACTTACCTTTAGGATGGCACATAGCCACATACTATCGAACACATACCTTTAGACAGGCACATAGCCACATAGTATTGAACACATACATTTAGACTAGTACATAGCAACATAGTATCGAACACTTACCTTTAGGATGGCACATAGCCACATACTATCGAACACATTCCTTTAGACTGGCACATAGCCACATAGTATCGAACACATACATTTAGACTAGTACATAGCAACATAGTATCGAACACTTACCTTTAGGCTGGCACATAGTAACATAGTATCGAACAATACCTTTAGGATGGCACATAGCCACATACTATCGAACACATACATTTAGACTGGCACATAGCCACATAGTATCGAACACATACATTTAGACTAGTACATAGCAACATAGTATCGAACACTTACCTTTAGGCTGGCACATAGCCAAATAGTATTGAACACATACATTTAGACTAGTACATAGCAACATAGTATCGAACACTTACCTTTAGGCTGGCACATAACCAAATAGTATCGAACACATACATTTAGACTAGTACATAGCAACATAGTATCGAACACATACATTTAGACAAGTACATAGCAACATAGTATCGAACACTTACCTTTAGGCTGGCACATAGCCACATACTATCGAACACATACCTTTAGACTGGCACATAGCCACATAGTATCGAACACATACATTTAGACTAGTACATAGCAACATAGTATCGAACACTTACCTTTAGGCTGGCACATAGCCAAATAGTATCGAACACATACATTTAGACTAGTACATAGCAACATAGTATCGAACACTTACCTTTAGGCTGGCACATAGCCAAATAGTATCGAACACATACATTTAGACTAGTACATAGCAACATAGTATCGAACACTTACCTTTAGGCTGGCACATAGCCACATACTATCGAACACATACCTTTAGACTGGCACATAGCCACATAGTATCGAACACATACATTTAGACTAGTACATAGCAATATAGTATCGAACACTTACCTTTAGGCTGGCACATAGCCAAATAGTATCGAACACATACATTTAGACTAGTACATAGCAACATAGTATCGAACACTTACCTTTAGACTGGCACATAGCCACATAGTATCGAACACATACATTTAGACTAGTACATAGCAACATAGTATCGAACACTTACCTTTAGGCTGGCACATAGCCACATAGTATCGAACACATACATTTAGACTAGTACATAGCCACATAGTATCGAACACATACATTTAGACTAGTACATAGCAACATAGTATCGAACACATACCTTTAGGATGGCACATAGCCACATACTATCGAACACATACCTTTAGACTGGCACATAGCCACATAGTATCGAACACATACATTGAGACTAGTACATAGCCACATAGTATCGAACACATACATTTAGACTAGTACATAGCAACATAGTATCGAACACTTACCTTTAGGATGTCACATAGCCACATACTATCGAACACATACCTTTAGACTGGCACATAGCCACATACTATCGAACACATACCTTTAGACTGGCATATAGCCACATAGTATTGAACACATACATTTAGACTAGTACATAGCAACATAGTATCGAACACTTACCTTTAGGTTGGCACATAGCCACATACTATCGAACACATACCTTTAGACTGGCACATAGCCACATAGTATCGAACACATACATTTAGACTAGTACATAGCAACATAGTATCGAACACTTACCTTTAGCCTGCCACATAGTAACATAGTATCGAACACATACCTTTAGGATGGCACATAGCCACATACTATCGAACACATACCTTTAGACTGGCACATAGCCACATAGTATCGAACACATACATTTAGACTAGTACATAGCAACATAGTATCGAACACTTACCTTTAGGCTGGCACATAGCCACATACTATCGAACACATACCTTTAGACTGGCACATAGCCACATAGTATCGAACACATACATTTAGACTAGTACATAGCAATATAGTATCGAACACTTACCTTTAGGCTGGCACATAGCCAAATAGTATCGAACACATACATTTAGACTAGTACATAGCAACATAGTATCGAACACTTACCTTTAGACTGGCACATAGCCACATAGTATCGAACACATACATTTAGACTAGTACATAGCAACATAGTATCGAACACTTACCTTTAGGCTGGCACATAGCCACATAGTATCGAACACATACATTTAGACTAGTACATAGCCACATAGTATCGAACACATACATTTAGACTAGTACATAGCAACATAGTATCGAACACATACCTTTAGGATGGCACATAGCCACATACTATCGAACACATACCTTTAGACTGGCACATAGCCACATAGTATCGAACACATACATTGAGACTAGTACATAGCCACATAGTATCGAACACATACATTTAGACTAGTACATAGCAACATAGTATCGAACACTTACCTTTAGGATGTCACATAGCCACATACTATCGAACACATACCTTTAGACTGGCACATAGCCACATACTATCGAACACATACCTTTAGACTGGCATATAGCCACATAGTATTGAACACATACATTTAGACTAGTACATAGCAACATAGTATCGAACACTTACCTTTAGGTTGGCACATAGCCACATACTATCGAACACATACCTTTAGACTGGCACATAGCCACATAGTAACGAACACATACATTTAGACTAGTACATAGCAACATAGTATCGAACACTTACCTTTAGCCTGCCACATAGTAACATAGTATCGAACACATACCTTTAGGATGGCACATAGCCACATACTATCGAACACATACCTTTAGACTGGCACATAGCCACATAGTATCGAACACATACATTTAGACTAGTACATAGCAACATAGTATCGAACACTTACCTTTAGGCTGGCACATAGCCAAATAGTATCGAACACATACATTTAGACTGGCACATAGCCACATAGTATCGAACACATACATTTAGACTAGTACATAGCAACATAATATCGAACACTTACCTTTAGGCTGGCACATAGCCAAATAGTATTGAACACATACATTTAGACTGGCACATAGCAACATAGTATCGAACACATATATTTAGGCTGGCACATAGCAGCATAGTATCGAACACATACCTTAAGACTGGCACATAGCAACATAGTATCGAACACATACCTTTAGGCTGGCACAGAGCAACATAGTATCGAACACATACCTTTAGGCTTGCACATAGCAACATAGTATCGAACACATACCTTTAGACTGGCACATAGCCACATAATATCGAACACATACCTTTAGGCTAGGATATAGCCACATAGTATCGAACACATACCATTGGGCTGGCACATAGCAACATAGTATCGAACACATGCCTTTAGGCTGGCACATAGCAACATAGTATCGAACACATATCTTTAGGCTGGCACATAGCCACATAGTATCGAACACATACATTTAGACTAGTACATAGCAACATAGTATCGAACACTTACCTTTAGGCTGGCACATAACCAAATAGTATCGAACACATACATTTAGACTAGTACATAGCAACATAGTATCGAACACATACATTTAGACTAGTACATAGCAACATAGTATCGAACACTTACCTTTAGGCTGGCACATAGCCACATACTATCGAACACATACCTTTAGACTGGCACATAGCCACATAGTATCGAACACATACATTTAGACTAGTACATAGCAACATAGTATCGAACACTTACCTTTAGGCTGGCACATAGCCAAATAGTATCGAACACATACATTTAGACTAGTACATAGCAACATAGTATCGAACACTTACCTTTAGCCTGGCACATAGCCACATACTATCGAACACATACCTTTAGACTGGCACATAGCCACATAGTATCGAACACATACATTTAGACTAGTACATAGCAACATAGTATCGAACACTTACCTTTAGGCTGGCACATAGCCAAATAGTATCGAACACATACATTTAGACTAGTACATAGCAACATAGTATCGAACACTTACCTTTAGACTGGCACATAGCCACATAGTATCGAACACATACATTTAGACTAGTACATAGCAACATAGTATCGAACACTTACCTTTAGGCTGGCACATAGTAACATAGTATCGAACACATACCTTTAGGATGGCACATAGCCACATACTATCGAACACATACCTTTAGACTGGCACATAGCCACATAGTATCGAACACATACATTTAGACTAGTACATAGCCACATAGTATCGAACACATACATTTAGACTAGTACATAGCAACATAGTATCGAACACTTACCTTTAGGATGGCACATAGCCACATACTATCGAACACATACCTTTAGACTGGCACATAGCCACATACTATCGAACACATACCTTTAGACTGGCACATAGCCACATAGTATTGAACACATACATTTAGACTAGTACATAGCAACATAGTATCGAACACTTACCTTTAGGTTGGCACATAGCCACATACTATCGAACACATACCTTTAGACTGGCACATAGCCACATAGTATCGAACACATACATTTAGACTAGTACATAGCAACATAGTATCGAACACTTACCTTTAGCCTGGCACATAGTAACATAGTATCGAACACATACCTTTAGGATGGCACATAGCCACATACTATCGAACACATACCTTTAGACTGGCACATAGCCACATAGTATCGAACACATACATTTAGACTAGTACATAGCAACATAGTATCGAACACTTACCTTTAGGCTGGCACATAGCCAAATAGTATCGAACACATACATTTAGACTGGCACATAGCCACATAGTATCGAACACATACATTTAGACTAGTACATAGCAACATAATATCGAACACTTACCTTTAGGCTGGCACATAGCCAAATAGTATTGAACACATACATTTAGACTGGCACATAGCAACATAGTATCGAACACATACCTTTAGGCTGGCACAGAGCAACATAGTATCGAACACATACCTTTAGGCTTGCACATAGCAACATAGTATCGAACACATACCTTTAGACTGGCACATAGCCACATAATATCGAACACATACCTTTAGGTTGGCACATAGCAGCATAGTATCGAACACATACCTTAAGACTGGCACATAGCAACATAGTATCGAACACATACCTTTAGGCTGGCACAGAGCAACATAGTATCGAACACATACCTTTAGGCTTGCACATAGCAACATAGTATCGAACACATACCTTTAGACTGGCACATAGCCACATAATATCGAACACATACCTTTAGGCTAGGATATAGCCACATAGTATCGAACACATACCATTGGGCTGGCACATAGCAACATAGTATCGAACACATGCCTTTAGGCTGGCACATAGCAACATAGTATCGAACACATACCTTTAGGCTGGCACATAGCCACATAGTATCGAACACATACATTTAGACTGGCACATAGCAACATAGTATCGAACACATACCTTTAGGCTGGCACATAGTAACATAGTATCGAACACATACCTTTAGGCTGGCACATAGCCACATAGTATCGAACACATACATTTAGACTAGTACATAGCAACATAGTATCGAACACTTACCTTTAAGCTGGTACATAGCAACATAGTATCGAACACATAGCTTTAGGCTGGCACATAGCCACATAGTATTGAACACATACCTTTAGGCTGGCACATAGCCACATAGTATCGAACACATACCTTTAGGCTGGCACATAACCACATACTATCGAACACATACCTTTAGGCTGGCACATAACCACATAGTATTGAACACATACCTTTAGGCTGGCACATAGCCACATAGTATTGAACACATACCTTTAGGCTGGGACATAGCCACATAGTATCGAACACATAGCTTTAGGCTGGCACATACCCACATAGTATTGAACACAACTTTAGGCTGGCACATAGCCACATAGTATTGAACACATACCTTTAGACTGGCACATAGCAACATAGTATCGAACACATACCTTTAGGCTGGCATATAGCCACATAGTATTGAACACATACCTTTAGGCTGGCATATAACCACATAGTATCGAGAGATCGCTGAAAATTCGAATAATTATGCATGAAAGTAAATATAATTATATTATCTGGTTTTCCGTCATTTCTGCAGCTGATAACGTTTGCCCAACGCTTGAATACATTCTCCGTTATCGAGATTAATACACAAGTTACATATTCGCAACAAAACCGATATAAATACATTATTTGGGAGGCCATGTTGTTAGATGGGTTCAGATGATTACGGGACCACCCTAACATGTTTAACAATAACTAATTTCACTGCTACTCTGTCACACAAGGCAATCTCTGTTATGTACGTATGCGTGTACAGGACTGCAAGCACGTACATAATATAAGTTTTAAATTAGGTTATTGCCCCAAGAGAGAGTCGATACACGCTTCTACGTTTTCGTTTTAGCCTTGTTTTATAAGTAAACCCATTTTTTCATTTTACTATCTTGAATACGTCGTGAGGAAAATGAGCTATGCGGATCCAAATCCACTTAAAACGATTGTATCATTCTAGATGTTGGAAAGATAAATGAAGTGGTTGTTAAACTGTTTATATCAACTTAGTCTGTATGGTGTAGCTTGTCTTGTATACCCGGATGTGCCTTATCGTTTGCCGCTCACATCTGGTATCCCAGTTACTGATTAAGTTAATCACATTCCTCACCTTAATTATAATTTCCAAATGTCTATAGAATATTTCAAAAGTAAGTAAAACAATAATAAAATCAATATCAACGACCGAAGATATAATTTGGTAAAAAAAACAAACAATTCAGACTTAGCTTATTTATGTGAGGGAACTATCGTGGATTTAAAAAACTCAATTTAACAAATTATGTCAGGTTTGCTATAGTTCTTCCTATATTTTTACGAAATTTTCAAATATATAATAGAAATTTGGAAACCATGATAAGGGTAAGAAAGTTATTTACTTAATGAGGATCCTAGTCTGTGACTCGCTAAGGAGACATACGTGGGCGGGTGCAAGTGATAAGGCACATCCATATCCACAAGACAGTTGGCATCATTCACACTAGAGTGTTGACGATAAATATGACTATGCTGTTATAAATATAATGAGATTGTTAATCTAATAGAGACTGTTGGTGTATTTGTTAAGAGCCTAGAAGCCTTGGAAAATCCCAATTTTGAGTAAACAATATTTATGCATGTTGTTGAAATAAAAAACCTATTGGTCAATACCAGAATGCAACATACTCAGTTTAATCCGGTCCATGGTTTCAAACAAGAGCCATTTAAATTTTCATTACTAGTCTATTTATTATCAATAAATTATATTTATTTAATAAAATGAAAATTACTATTGAAAATCATTGATAAAAATAATTCAAATTAAACTTTGAGAGAAACAGGTAAATCTATATTCTCCTCATCACAAATACAATAAAATAATTCTGAATATTTATGGGTTATAGTTTTATTAATATACATACTTAAAACTGAGGTTTATCTTTTTAAATGGTTGGAAAGTAAGTAATGCTGTGGTAAGAATTACCAAATAAAACTTAGGGCTTTAAATTGTAAGTTTATTGTAAAAAATGCAGTATCATTTTTATTATTTAAAGCTTACAGGAAAATATATGATCTCTCTGCTACACACGCACTGACCCACGCACGCACATGGATACGCGCGCACGCACACACCTACCCACGCACATGCATACGGGCGCGCGCGCTCACTTCACACACACACACACACACACACACACACACACACACACACACTCACACAATAAAAATTAATAACCATTATTTTGACAAACAATTGTATGAAGCTAATGTCAGTTTTTGTGTTACATTTACGCCCAAAAATAGTTCTTTAATCTTTATTCAAGTTCAAAATCAGATTTAAAACCAAAACCTATCTTCTAAAAGAAAGTAAGGTTTACAGGTTTAGTTTATTTGAGGTAAAGAGCAGTTAATTGAACGAGGGTCCTTAAAAAATATGGCCACATATTTCAATGCGTCTGTCTTCAAAACTGATTAAAATTCATAAAATGAAAACTGACGCAAAGCTTTTTTCATACCATACTTTTAAAATAACTATTTAAATTCAACGATTAAACAAAACAAACTATTAATGCCCTTAAAATCAGCTTTATTTTTTCTATAATGTTTTAATATTGCTTATTAAACACTGTAAATGCCTCTTTATACAATTATGGAATTAAAATTGTGATTAACATATCAGTTTCCTAACAAAATTTAGTTAAAGTTAAAACTGTTCATTTGACTACTACAATTAAACTCTTGAATTTTGTAGTCCATTACGTTCGGTGAATCTTAATTAATTAGTTTAATTTTAACATTAGTTTATGACTATCCGAACTTTTCTAAACAGTAGACACTAGACTAAAGATCTCCAGCCAACATTTTTTTTAAGTGCACACTTTTCCGGTCCAATCGATACTGTCTCAAGTTTTTTGCGTAACATGTAAAAGGCCAACTTATGGAAATTAGAACATTTAAAGTTCGTATATGCTTTTCTATGCGTATTCTGAATAATTTCTATTTGCATAAAATAAGTACTATAGTTGGCACAGTAGTGGTGGCGGCAGTTTCATGTAGAGAAAGTCCCAGGAATGCAGTCACAGATACCACGGCGAAGGTTACTGTCACAAATGCCATTGTTCCTGTGGCTCACCAGTATCATCTGTTGAGATAAACCAACAATGTTTTCCGTAGCGTGCGATATGGAACCGCCATTTATTCCCAAAGATTGGTTGCAAGTTAGGTTAAACACTTGCACAGCTGTAATCTGAAAGTGGGAAAATGTGATTCTCCACGAAACTTTCTTACAACGGCCATTATTATAATAAATGGCATTACTTGGCCGGGAAAGTCCGAAGGTTGAGTAAAAGGTTATGTTGCATTGATGGTATAACTGTCCCTGGCTACAATCGAAAGTAATTTGACATTAATTTTGTTCGAAAGCAATTCGAAACTTGTGGAATATTAGATTAAACAGATGATGTAATCAAACAACGTTTTTGGAATTATTAAAACACCTTTAAAATTAAAATGAACGCTTTTCAGAACGTCTAAAACCTCAATAAAATGTAACAAAATAAATAGTACTCTGATTGTTGTATTAAAAAAATAACAGTTTAAAAAATCAAACAAAAAATACAACTTACCGGAGAAATAAACATAAACATTGTATAACATTAGTATGTGAACTATATAAATCTTTGTAAGAAATTTTGTAAATTATTCGATATGACTCTAATAGCCTACGAAGGTTAGGAAGTTACAGCGAATATAGATAAGTATTAGGTAAGGACTCGAAACCCCTTCCTAGGAGATATAGGAAGATCAAAGAAGGAATAAGGAGGTGTAGAAAGAAGTCAGATAGGAGTTAGAACATATGCCACCCTGGTAATGGCGAATGAAGGGAATATCCGTCGCTTGGACATCGTCACTTTCTTCAAAAGGTCTAACTTCACCGGGGTGAAGAGAGTAGGATACCCGCTCCCCCGAAATTGCAATTATTTTTCTCGTTTCTAAGATGTACATAATTAATACAATGTTCTAACAGAGTTAATGTTATTGGGATTAACTCGTTTCGGAAAATATCCATCCTCCAAACACCCACTGTACTCCGAAGACGAGCTTACTTTCTAGTTTACATTTAGGGATGACAGCCGATTAGGTGAAGAATATCCGTATTGCGTCAACTATAAAGAGAATAGCATCGGAAAGCTGAATATTTATTTAGATAAGAGAATCGTAAAGCATAAAAATAAAACATTACTGCTAAAAAAAACCCAACAAAATCCATCCCATTTATTAAAAACTATTCCATATAAGTCAAATTTAAACTATCATTTGAATTTTGAACGGAAAAAATAATCGTGTAAGTCTAATTTTGTATTTTTGTTTAATGTAGACGCTTTGTACGCCTTTTGTGGAAGAACAAAAACTTTTCTTCCTGGTACATGTAAAATGAGACAAGTGGACTGTATTAAAAGTAACAATGAGAAACTCAAGTCAGCTATTTTAGGCACATCGTTGCCTTTTTCATAGAATTAGCTGATGGACATATTGTTTATTTTGCTAGGTGTTCTAAGAAGGACATATTTATTATGGTATCGCCGCCGACCTGAATACCATTATAGTTGTCTGCGGATGTTACTCAGTAGGGAACCTGAATGTGACCTTTTGCTTAGGAGCTAAAAGTAGAGACCGATATGTCGATATTGGCGGCTTATGTAGCCTCCGGGAACTTCGGTTTAGAGAAATTCTACTTTAGATAAGGGTGTCTGCCCATAAGATGCCATAGCCCTCTCCCATTCTCAGTACCTGGGGATCTTATGTCTTTCTACGTCCTGCATAGTTCCACCTACATTTCTACATCAACCTTGAACTTACAAAGGGGGTGTACAGCTAGACATTCAGCATGCTTCTGTTAGAGAGTAGGTATGGCCCAGGTATGCCATAGACTATTATTCACCGTAAATCCGGCACCAGGGATTTTTATTCGCCTTCTTAATGCTATGATGGATCCTATGTCCAGCTTAATCTATATGCCCAATCTTCTGCTATACTTTTCAGACAATAATACCCATAAGCTTACTCTCTGTTCACTATAGAACCACAAAAATACTCTCTCTTCTTTATACTACGTATTCAATTTACTTTCTTAAAATTGACGTTAAAAAATTTTGAAGCTTAAAGAACTGTTTTACTTTTAAAATATAGGTATAAATAATTTTAATATTCTGTACATTATAGAAAGTAGACCAGAAGTAAATGTTACAGTCTTGCAATAAAACGTTTAATAGCTGTCAAACGTGTTTCGACAACGCTATTGTCTTACTCATTAACTACTACATACGTATTGTATTATTTTAAGGCTATATAGGTTCGTGTCTGATTTGCATTACTATATCTTGCATTGACTCACGTCAAGCTCAGAATCACTCAACATTGTACACACACAAAAAACCAGTCTAAAATATTTTGTAATTAATTTAAATCAAGAAGATCTCATTATCATTTTATAAACGTAAATCGTGAAAAAAGTTATATTTCTCCAAATATAACTTTTTAAAAAACCCTCCGGTTTAAACTACACACTTGAGCAACTTAACAAAAATATTTTAGAATATACATAAAAGCAAGTGTAAGACAAATGAATGTAAAGAAACAGAGAATCAAAAGTAATAACAACTAAAAAATTATTATCTTTGACCCTTAATTCTAATATAGTTTTATTGTAAGTAAAATAATTCAAGCCCATTTCAAGAAAATAATCAACATTTTGCCTCCTACCCTTGCTAATATACCATGAGAAATATAATATGCCTCAGTATAATAACATATTTCAATTTACAGATATAAATCATAAATGTCGAGTAAAAAATAAAAACGTAATATTTTACGAAAAAATAATTTTAAATAAAATAATTTAAACTCAATATCATATAAAATAAAATCCTATGTACTAGATGCTTAATGAAATAGTGACAAAAATTATAAACGTACAATATAACCTATAACGTGAAGTTACAGAAAACAGCCTACAAACAATGTTTACAAGGACTTTACGGAAGTGATAAATAAATAATCAGTCATGTTTTAGAGGTTTTGTTTTAATCAATAATTAAAAAGCGAAACAGCCAAAATGTACTAAAAAGCTAATAGAACCCACTAAAACCGAGCTACTGCAAGGTGACCTTTATGACCTTCAACAATGAAACCGGTCCGGCTACTGATGTGGATAGGCCAACCGTAGCGATCCAAAAGGCAATCGTTAACAGGGCTTAAGCCATTACGTTCAGTCCAAGTACTTCCGGCTAAGCTAGGTATGAGGGCATTGAGACGTGACATTTTTTTAAGTATAAAAAATCACAACTATTTTAACTAGACATGAAAAGATTTATATCCTATTTATTATATGATTCCGCCTTCAGCTTCACCTACTAGTTAACGCTTATATAGTTTAACATATCGAAATCTTGTTGCTGTTCATGACGAGCTGGTTGTTAATTACTTATTACACTTTTGCTATTACTTGCCTTTTCGGAGGCTGAAGAAGTCGTAAGACGAAAACGTTTCCTCCAACCTTTAGTTGACAAAAAGTCTGGCCGCAAGTAATAGCTAAAGTGTAATACGTTTAACACATATTAATTTGTGACACTTGTCTATAGTAGTACTTACTCTGTAATCGACAGTTTCGGGGTTGTCAACTCAGATCATAACTCCGGATCCATTACATTACGGACGAGTTGACAAAGGGACACATATAATAAAATAACTGTTCTTTTTTTAAAAAAATGTAAGTGCTACTAAAAGCAAGTGACCCATATTAATCTATTTGTATTGAAGCGATCACGAATTTACGGCAGTCAATGCCTATTTAAATTAACACTTAAAATTAAACTACAACACGAAATACTCGATAAAAAGTTTCAATAAAATATTACGAATAGAGTAATATAACTGAAAGTTAAATACGTATTAACATCTTCCCTTTAAAAAATCTTATAAATAAATAAAAAATTCACACAGACTTGAAAAATGAAAAATTTCACAGACTTTACAAGTAAAACCGAAAATTTAGATTACTCTAGCGTCATTGTTGCCCTCGTTCTGCTTTCCTCTGCACGCGAGTGAATCATACATTCACAAGCAGGCGTATCTTTACGAACCCGATAGAGAGTAGGTTTACATATACTTCAGGAACAACTACACAAGAAATGCCTATATAATCCACAATGCATTTCTTCTACTTCATACATAATATTTAGAAGAACTTCGTCCCGTCTTCTTACAACTGCAACATATTGAAAACGAATAAAACCTTTTAAAACATATAGTTTTTTATACTTTTTAGGTTATAAATTTTTAAACAAATCTAGTCAGTTATTTAACCAATCTATGTATGTAGGTGTAAACGCGTGCAAACACACAACAAATAATGTTTATATATTTAAAACATTGTTGTTATATTATATATATATATATATATATATATATATATATATATATATATATATATATAAATTTTACTAACACTATAATGTATTTAAACAAGAATCTTACTTTATATATATGCGAGTCGACTTTCAAGGACTCTAATTACGTGTCCACATTTTCGAGCATCAACTAAGACTATCTTATCATATTAATTTCAGTGTTCTCATTTTCCAGCTCTTAGAAGACTCTCAAATTAAATGTATATAAGTCTACTTTATATACAATATCTTCCCTTTTAGCATTACATTCTGCGTTATCTAAAATATCACAACTATAGGTTTCTGATATTGCTTAATTTTCTACAGAAATAATATAAACATATTATAAAATCTATAATGAGTAATAGACTTAGGCCTATGCGTTGCTTACCGTCTATAACTCCTTTACTTCAACCTGAGATTTGTAGGTTATGCAAAATGAAAAATGTTTGTCAGGAATATCTGCATATTTTTATCTACGCACGGTAAAAATTCGTGTTTTGTTTTATTTAGAATAAAATCTGAATAAAAGATCTGCAAATATCTTGTATTTTAAAATCTCATCTTCTTTACTAACTAATATTTGTTATTGACTTGCCATTCTAAACAGACTATTTTTTAACGATTTGCAACTCAGACCACTCGTTACCGACTTCCAATTTTACTCGAACTATTTGTTATCGACCTATTATTATAAACCGACTACTTGTAACTGACTTGCCATTTTACTCGAACTATTTGTTATCCACCTAGTATTATAAACCGACTACTTGTAACTGACTTGCCATTTTACTTGAACTATTTGTTATCCACCTAGTATTATAAACCTACTGCTTGTAACCGACTTGCCATTTTACTCGAACTATTTGTTATCCACCTAGTATTATAAACCGACTACTTGTAACTGACTTGCCATTTTACTCGAACTATTTGTTATCTACCTGTTATTATAAGCCGACTTGTCATTTTTACAATACTTTTTATAAAGGTTATAAATAAATAAATAAATAAATATATGTGTGTGTGTGTGTGTGTGTGTGTGTGTGTGTGTGTGTGTGTGTGTGTGTGTGTGTGTGTGTGTGTGTGTGTGTGTGTGTGTGTGTGTGTGTGTGTGTGTGTGTGTGTGTGTGTGAGTGTGTGTGTGTGTGTGTACATAGTAAAGAATACAAGAATAGTATCCCTTTAAAAGATTTTAGCTCGTACGTCTGGAAAGAAAATAACATTAAAAAGGTCCTTAAGCAGCTTATCAATTGCAAGCAACAATAGCTAGCTGGTAATCGGCTTAATGGAGTAGCTTCGATGACAATCGGATTTTTTAAATCGGTTTTATAAAT
Organism: Prosapia bicincta; assembly: GCA_036971475.1. NCBI lineage: Eukaryota > Metazoa > Arthropoda > Insecta > Hemiptera > Cercopidae > Prosapia > Prosapia bicincta. Next base: position 353,713,081 of record JBAIZL010000001.1, on the reverse strand, counting down.
ATCGAAGTAATAGTCGACTCTTTTTTTATATCTACGTTATAGAAAGATATGAAGGAGTAAGCATTTTCTGCTTTTAAAAATCTCCGTCACATAATGCACTGAATAAACCTCAGTCGGTAATGGATCAAAAAAATATTACGCTTTGTGGATAATCGAATGAACTTATTTGTATAGATTCAGAATAGACTTTAATAAAATACAAGAAGCAATAACAAAAATACTTAATTATAAAGGAAGGAATGTGCTATTTTGGCAACACAGCGCTTGTATCAGGTGGAACTCCTGAGAAAGATTACTAGTTGTAAACTATAATTTACCTCACGCAACATCAAACGCAGCTTTGGAGCTCTCGCCGAAGATTTTTAAAACATCGAAGACATTAGACTATTCTTCTAACAGTTCAGTATAGTAAACAAATATTAGAATTTTTAAAAAACGACAAAATAAATATCAAAAGAGATGTTTTACCCTTGAAGTTATACTGAAAATTGTTTAAGAAAGGCAGAGTAATAAATGGGCTCATAGCGTTTCACGTTTTGTGCCCCCTCCTGAACCCTATCGAGAGATTGACCATATATGCGGTCAATACAAATAATAAATTCGGAATATGAAACTGTAGCTGCTTATGTCAGATGAATCCGGTTATTTTATTAAACTTGAAAGATAATTTTATGCATATCTAATAATTACTATAATTAGCTTTCTTGTGAACATATCAGTATCAGTGTACGTCTGAATTTACTTTTTAAATCAAAGAACTATATATGGAGCTATTTGAGTTAGTTTATAAAATCAATTGCTCTCTAGTAAAATTAACGAAATGCTTGGCTCTGTCCTAACAAAATTTAATATTTGACTGTTACTGTGAGAAAGGACTTTGGTACCACCTGCCGGAGAGTTACGCCATTTCATTTACTGTAAACTAAAATTTAGGGTACTCCCTTTTAAAATAAAATTTGGAAAACTAAACCGTGGTCGGTGACACAATTCTAAAGACAGTAATTATATTACGAAATTAAAACAGTGGCCAATACTACCACATTGTCTGTAATATCTTGCTTCGTTCTTCGGAGTCGGACCTAGCAGGGATATTACGGGATGAAACAACTTCTACATAAACTGCAGCAAACCTACGACTAATTATATTTACCTAAATTTGTAATACATGGTCATTAAATTTAATTTCATAATGTACAATATCTCTTCGATTTCAAATAGAAAAATAAATTACGATACACTGGATATAGTACTTAGAATAAATACCTAAATATAGTTAAAACTTTAAACTGTTACTTAATGAAATATTCTTAACAGGTCGTTTAACCCTTCAATGCATGGTGTAGCTGATCAGCTATACCATATATTTTGCCTAATAATTTGTTCTCTAAATAATATTTCATCTAAATGCATGTTGTAGCTTTTCATATACATACTAAGACTATTTTATAGTAGTATATAAGAGTTCTAGGCAGGATGATGCTATTGCAAATGTTTTGTGAAGCCGCACATGGGAAGCTGTGCAACAGGTGTCAGTAGAATTGCAGCGAGTTTAGTTATGTATATATGCTATTTTGGATCTTTGAAAAATAATATTTCCTGTCTCTGAGGTATGTAGGTATGGTGTAGTTTTTGTTTTTTAATAAACCTTACATAATTATGATGCTATGTACAATATATTATTTGTAGCTTATCAGCTACATCATGCATTTAGTGCTAATTTGGTTTATCAGAACATAACCTAACATGTCAAGATGAAAACCTTTTAGAGTGGTTGGAGATACCAGTAAACAGTGAAGGTGATCTGGACTGGACATCTGATGATGCAATGGGTGATAATGCATATATTCCAGTGGTTAGTGATGATGACAAAAGTGAAAGTAATAGTGAATTCATTCGAAATAAACAAAGTACCAACAAAATTCAACAAGTTTTACGAAGTGATTCAGTTACATTAGCAGTAGATACAAGAAACATTTCACCCATCCAAAGTAATAATGCAAATATTCCATTTACCAGTTCAAGTGATTTTTCTAATACTAAAAATAATGATACGTCTGTCCCAGCTAGGACTACTACATCTGACATTAGGAATTCTGTTTGGAAAAAAAATTAGTTTCTCCTGAACTACAGTCAAAATGTATTAGAAATGCAACTTTATATATATGCAACAATATATGCCAAACAAACCTCATAAATATGGGTACAAGTTGTTGTTTATGATTTTGACATTTTCACTGGAGATGAAAATGTTCCAGAAAAAATAATGTCAGGGAAGGAATATTTAGGGGCTAGTATGGAAGAACAGTAAAACTGTTATGTTGCTTTTTACTCTAGCTGGACAACCATTTGAAGAATAAAGCAGACATGACCGGAAAACAAAATCTAGAGTAACCATGTCCTGTCCGGAACTAATAAAACTGTATAATAAATACATGGGAGGAGTCGATTTGTTTGACAGCATCATGGATAGACACAAAATTCTAATGAGATCTAGAAAACGGTATCTTAGATTATTTTATCATATTTTAGAAATGGGAATAGTGAACTTCTATATTCTATATAGAAAAGTAGAAGAGAACAAGGGCAACTCAAACACCATGGAACTTTCCCAATTTCGATTAGAAGTTGCTCAGTGCTTGTGTCGTTCTGGGGTTGTCTGTGCAAAAAGGGGAAGACCGAGTAATGAGCTAGAATACAAATGAAAAAAACGAAGGGGCTTGCAGCACATGAACCTCCAAGAGATGTAAGGCAAGATGAGGTTGGTCACCTCCCATCGTATCTGGAAGTAAGGCAGAGGTGCAAAGTACCTGGTTGTAAGGGATTTTCTTGGGTACAGTGCAAAAAGTGAAGAAATGCATTATGTTACCATAAGAAGAAGAACTGTTTTGAAACATTCCATAAGACATAATTAATCATATAAAATATGAACATATATATATATATATATATATATATATATATATATGTGTGTGTGTGTGTGTGTGTGTGTGTGAACGATAAATGTCATAATAACTGTACTTTTGCCGACACATAAGGTTTAATTTTGTACTATTATTAGTTTTCAGTTGTTCCTATAAATATGTGTTGGTGATAGTTTAAAAAAAGTTATAATAACTGTGTCAGTAATAAGGTTGTATTAAGATCAATGAGAGAGTATCGGGTATATGTACAATCAATATTGGACTGCTGATCAGCTACAATCAATAAATTATCATTTAATAACATTATTATTAAAAGTATATTTTTTTAACACCTTTTTATACTCACTAAATGTTAATGCTGGTAATTTTTTTGCCTCAAAATAAAAAATCATGCATTGAAGGGTTAAACATTGGATGGTCTATAAGTCTTTTCCTACACTGGAAGCATAGATCAAATTCGCCCATTAAAAAAAAATGACCTCTACTTAACTTACTTACTTACAATCCAACGCCCACCCTTGTTGAGCCATTTGATGATGCACTGACCAGTATAGACGAACCTCCTTAAGTGGGTCGTCATCATCTCCAGAATGGTCGAGTGCATTGCATTTCGGTAGATGATCCGCAGCCATCGAATCGTCTCCGCAGAGAGGGCATTCCGGTGTTGGGAGCACACCGATGAGATGAAGATGAGCGGTCAGGTAGTAGTGGACAGTCTGCATTCTGATCTTGGCAACGCATACAGGTCGTGGGAATCTGTGGTCGATGAGTCCTATGGTGACAAGGTTTTCCCATTTTCTTCCTGCTGACTGCTGTGTGAGGTGCAGTTTGCTGGCCCGGTCGATAGTTGCGTTGATGGGGGCCTTCGTGATTTCCAACGAGGGCATACAAATGGGTTGTGCCATGGATGTGCTTTTTTTGGCCAGTACTTCTGCCCTCTCAATTCTATAGATGCTAACATGGATTTTAATATTGTCAATTTCTCTAATCCTCCAGGAAATACAAGATCTTTTGAATAAATAGAGAAAGCCAGCCAACCCAATAGCATGATTATTGTAGATTTTAACAGTCCGTTGCCGAGATAAGGCTATATAAATTTGTCACCAGTTCAAAGGATAATCCAAAAATTAATCGATAACGCTCACCTCCAAGTCATAGACCTCTAAATAAAAGCCCAGTAAGAAGTACATCATATTATTCAATTAATAAATTACTTTAGGGCGCCGGAACAAGCAGAGTGCAAAAGGATCGTATATCCCCAATTTAACCATCCCTATCCTGAATATATTTGGGACTCAGTTTTGCTGAGTTTCCTGAATATATCGGTCCGCATCTTAGACTCAGTTTTACTGAGTTTTCGTTAACATGCCACACTTTAAATTGATGCAATTACTAAGATTTATATATTTTTATATATACTACAATTTCACGAACCTAATTACAAATCTCACTAGACATATAGCTTGCTCACTAGACATGTAGCTTTCTCACTAAACATATAGCTTGCTGACTAGATATATAGCTTGCTCACTAGACATATAGTTTGCTCACTAGACATGTAGCTTGCTGACTAGACATATAGTTTGCTCACTAGACTTATAGCTTACTTACTAGATATATAGCTTGCTAACTAGACATATAGCTTGCTCACTAGACATGTAGCTTGCTGACTAGACATATAGCTTGCTCACTAGACTTATAGCTTACTTACTAGATATATAGCTTGCTAACTAGACATATAGCTTGCTCACTAGACATGTAGCTTGCTCACTAGACATATAGCGTGCTCACTAGACATATAGCTTGCTCACTAGACATATAGCTTGCTCACTAGACATGTAGCTTGCTGACTAGACATATAGCTTGCTCACTAGACTTATAGCTTACTTACTAGATATATAGCTTGCTAACTAGACATATAGCTTGCTCACTAGACATGTAGCTTGCTGACTAGACATATAGCTTGCTCACTAGACTTATAGCTTACTTACTAGATATATAGCTTGCTAACTAGACATATAGCTTGCTCACTAGACATGTAGCTTGCTGACTAGACATATAGCTTGCTCACTAGACTTATAGCTTACTTACTAGATATATAGCTTGCTAACTAGACATATAGCTTGCTCACTAGACATGTAGCTTGCTCACTAGACATATAGCTTGCTCACTAGACATATAGCTTGCTCACTAGACATATAGCTTGCTCACTAGACATTTAGCTTGCTCACTAGACATATAGCCTTACATGTTACTCGTACAGGAGTTGATGAAGATCTGATCAGACCTATCATTTACTTTTGCGTAAACCAACCGATAACCTACCTTCCGCAATTTACTGCGTTCTTACCTAGGTATAGGAACTAGTTCTGTACTATTGCGGATAACTTTAAATTGTGATAATTGTTTTTACGAAAAAACAGTAATGTCGACACCTGGCTTTGGTCTATTTATTTGGACTTGATGTCTACATTTATTTATTTGGACATTCAAAATCACAGATATATGTGATGAAAATTCTAATAAGAATTTTGAAGGTTCCAAATATTGAAAATATACAAGGAATCAGAAAACAGAATTAATAATAGTTTTACTTTTGTCCTTAATTCTTCCGCCGCTCTTCAGAACCCTAAAGAGTAGTGTCCTTGTAGATAAGATTGTTTTAAAAAAATTTAATTTGAAAAGCACTACTGTATAACAATATTAAACTTATTCAAACATGCTTTTAGCTAAACTAATTTTTGACACGCACAACAATAATAATTTGCATTATCATTCTTTTGAGAGTGACAATAATACCTGACTTGTCCGGCATTAAAGATAACAACGATTAATCGACGCAAACAATGTTTAATGGCTTGAGAAATATTCGAACAGATGAACGACCGGACAACACGCCAATGTCAGCACTTTATCTGATGGGGTGGAGACCATGGAATTGCTATGAAACGCGATTCCGAAATAGAAAACATTATATTTTCGATAATTATTATTCGGAATGGGCGTTTAGCTTGGTCTATTTTGGATTACAGTAGTGTGAATCATATTACAAGTTAGAGATAGTGAGATTAATGAAGACAAAATACTTAGCACTCAGTTCTACCTAAGAAAACAACTAAGTCAATTGTTTCCGGTGACATTCTATACTAATGGTATAACTATTGGTTCAAGTAAATGACGTCACTATTTAATGCAACAAAATTCCCAACTTGAAACATATGAAAATATTTCATGGAGAAAAATATATACAGCGAGCCTTTTCTATTTATTCACCTAATAAAAACACGTAGCACAAGAGTCAGAAAATATATAAACATTCAATATTAGACTTATATAAAACATTGTTTATAGCTTAGACGCGAAAAACAATTAGTTTTTTTTCACTTTCATAATCTGAACCGTCATTAAATTGAGTTGTTAAGTTTTATAAAAGAATATATAACTATAATTCACATAAATTTTAACAAGTGCATCACGCTAATTGAAACAATGTGCTCCAAATTTGGTGCTGTGTACCTCCAAGCTGTAAGAAAAAGAAAAGATGTATTAAAAATATGGGTGATGAATGATGCTCTGGTAGTGGCAGTAGTAGGGGTTGTGGATTTTAAGGCTAGATTTTAAGATATAGCGACAATGGGTTAGATTTTAAAATATGCATTGGAAGAAATAAGGACCTTAAAAGGATATCTTTTAACCTATAACATTAAAAGGCGATATAAGCTCCAACAATAAGCACGTGTTTGAATCTTGTTTAAAGAGAAAAAACAACAAGAAAGTGCGTAGATCCCTATAGGCAAACATACCTATAGACAATACATGCAAAGGCTTCAGGCAGAGGTGTCCCGACATTGGTTTGTTGTGAACAATGCGCTGCGGCTCGCTCAGACGGTATGATGCATCGTGATGGTCTAACGGTATCGCAGGAAGTCTAGAGCTGGATCAAGGCAAACCAGTCGTTAGAAATGTCGTTTGTATCGAATGTCTGTGGTAAATGTTTTAAATTTCCAACAATGTGCCAGCGGAGGTATGTCGGTTAGCCGTGATAATCTTTCGTACATTCTCCAATAAAACCGTATGGTTCGGGACAGGCAGGACTAAATTTGTAATGAGCGGTAAAAACATAAAAATAGAAACTTATTTCAATAGTAATTCTGAGGTATGAAATTATTCAAATCTTTAATAAAATATTTGCGTTAAAACATAAGTAGTATATTATAAATTATATAATAACATCACTCGTATTTGAGTAAGGCTATGTATTTCTCACTTACCAATCGTTATCATTTAGTAGATTTCTCATTAAAAAAATGTCTGTAAAGAAAATATTCTCAAAAACCAAAACTGGAAGGTATTTGTAAACAAAACTTGAACAAACACTACGAAATTTTTGTATAATTTGAAGTCTACAATTTTTTAATATGGTTTATTAGAGCAAATATAGAAAATAAAACTAATAATTAATTTTATTACAATGTTCTTTATCTATTTCTCAATTGCAATTGTTTTTAGAAACTAAAAAATATCTTGAATATTATAGTCAATTACGTTCGGTTGAATCTTATTAATCACTTAAACAATAGTTTATGACTATCCGAACTTTCAAGTGATTACTAAAAAATATGTTTATAATATTATACATTACATAAAAATATATAAATCCGAGTATTTAAAAATGTATTTTACGCAATGGCTGATGAAATCAATAAATGGAGACGAAGTTCAAACACGAGACGATAAACGATTTTTTTTAAAAACTTTTATCTATAATAGAATCATAAACCATTGGAAAATAATTTAAAATCAGTCCTTTTTTAATTGAATTTTAAACTATTTTTTATATATAAATAATTTTAGCCTAACCTCTTCTCTATATGCAAAATGTTTATATTATTCCAAATAATATCAATGATTTTAATAATCAATAAGTTTGGACAAACGTTATACTACTTAAGATTTTTAAAATTCTTTTTCGACTTTAGGACGACTATATCAATTACAAACGTTTACAGCTATTTGTTTCGTTTTGATAGACTGAAGTTCGAATACATATTAGTTAGGCCTACATAGCTTGCAGCGTGAATCAAAATAAAAACAATTAATTCCTATGACAGCAAAGAGAATAAAATTGCAGTTCTTTGCAATACATAGTGAAGAGATGCATTTTTTTATAGCGAAATATGCATTAATGTTTTGTCACTCATTTTTGTTTCCTCTTTAGTAGAAGGATTTTCTTGTTTATTTTAGATTCAGGTTCAACCTTTTTAAAAATTGCCAAATAAATTTTATTTATCATTTCAAACAAACTGATAAAGGATAAATCGTGAAGTCGTTAGTGTAGTCCAGGCTGATAAAGTAAAAATACACATCGCTACAAAAAAATATCGAGTTCATATTTACTTTCCTCTGCTCAACCTATTTAACAACTTTTTCTGTTACAAAAGTCAAATAAATAACATTATACCTTCCCTTCCTCAAACACCACTAACTTTACTGGGATTTATGTAAAGGAAACGAATGCCATCTTTACAACCTTATTAGAAGTAAAGTATTAATAGACTAATGATCTAAAATGTAGGGAATGTGTGTTCGCGGTTTCTTGGAAAATATTAACCAGAAGTGAGACTAACTGAAAAACGAAACAACTATAGCCTCATAACTTTACGTTGTGCAAATTTTTCTCGCAAATAACTAGTAAATGTTTAATTTATAATTAGTTATATTTCACACAAAGTAAATAAAAGCGTTTTCTCAGAGTAATTATAAATAAATAAATAAATATATATATAACAACTGAGGTTAATCAAATATATGCATTATTTATTTTTTTTCAAAGCTTTTCGTTCGTAAATAGTACCAACATCATCAGGAATGATTAATAAAATAATGTATCCTTGTATTACATATTAATTACAATTATATTTATTGTATTATTCATTCCTGATGATGTTGAAATTGTTTACCAACGAAAAACTTTGAATAAAAATTCATAAATAATTCTTGTATTTGAAACATCTCAGCAGTTTTTTATTATCATACAAGAAACCATATTATACACACACACACTCGCGCGTGCGTGCCTCTTGTGTGTATATATTAAAAGAAAAGTATAACGAACGCATAAATACTTATATAAAACCAAACATGTATACAAATTTGGCTACTCATTACATCAATAACGAACACAGGTTTTCTAAAGTATGTAATTTATTTAAAAAATAAACAAAGAATGAATAATGAATGTATATGAAACATTAGAAATTTATGAACATAAAGTTGAAGACAAATTAATAAATGAACAAAATCAAATGAAATCAAAATAGGCCCTACCAAAATATTTACAAGGTCATTGATCTCATAACAAAAATTACATAGAAATATAAATGACTTAAACATGTGGTTGAATTGTAGTACATACGATTTAATTTTTGTAAACATTTTGTTACATCATTAGTTTTCCTGAAGATGTAATAATGCACTTATTTATATTGGCGAAAAGCTTGGGAAAATTTATAAATTAAAACAATTTTTGTATTTGAAATATTTTTATTCATTATCTATAATTACAACAAAACGTATCACCATATTTGATATACATAATGTATTTAACAATAATCTTACTTGGCATATTTAGGAGTTAACTTTCGAGAGTTTATTAATTACAGTGTTCTCATTCTCGAGTTTTAGAAGAGTCTTACAAGAAGGTGAACACAAGAAAACTGCGTTGCTAATTTATAATATAATATAATATAATATAATATAATATAATATAATATATATATATATATATATATATATATATATATATAAAACAGCTAATTATTCGTTTTCTTTCTATCTTCATAGTATATGTTCATCCTCAATAGCTTCCTTTTTCGTGAAATGAAATCATATAATAAAGCGGAAAGGATAGAGGTTTTGAAAATAGCAACGCGCCTATATATATATATATATATTCTAGTAAAAGGTCATATATAATAATTGTACGAAGAAACATTGAGTAATTCGAACTAATATACCAAGTGAAGAAAAGAACACATATTGTGGGAGAAAACGTGTAATTTCGTGCTACGACTGTTTTCTTCTATTTTCCTCTGGCATTTTTTCAACAGACGAATTTTTTAACAATTAGATATTGCCTTTTGTATATGCCACGAGAAAATAACGCAACCATTTCCACGATCAATACGTAATGCGCACATTTTAAATTTTTAAGGTTTCGTCCTTGATACACGCAATCTGTGATAAAAGCTCTGACCTAATCAACTAATGAAAACTCTCCACCACCTCCCCGGGTTCCATTACATTTGCAGGATTTATTGTGAGACTTCTACTGCGTCTAGTAAGTGTTCTCAGCTCATACAACATATAAAGTTATTTAGGCCTACAACACAACGAGAAAAATTAATTTAGTGTCCAGCTCAAATGGATGAAATGCATATTAAGTTAGCCAATCTATTGAGCGTGGGAGTGTGTGAAATAAAGACGCGTTTGACTTAATATATTTCTAATCTCTTGTAAGTAAATATTTTACAAGGTTTCATAATAATATGGAAAGTAATAAACTCAGCAATCCTTTTTTCACGCCTTTAGTTAACAACAATCGCAATCAAAGACAATAGAATTACATCCCAATAATAGGAGGCTGGAGTTTGATTTTGAAAACCATTTTTTTTCAACAAAAGCTTCTTTACCATTGTTTACTGAATACTCATAGACCGACGGTATTTTCTTTATCACATAAACGCTAAGAGGCAAAAAGTGAAAGCTCACCCTTGAGTGACCACCGAAAACGAATGTGAGGTTATTAACTTGTCCACAAGATTGCCTGCCATCTGTAATCCATAGATAAACTGTTGTGTCTCCGTATGCTTAGGTTTCTGAGCAGGGAATCTCAAAGAATCTCGTTTCTTTCTTAAACTCTTCATATTGTCGTCTTACACATATTCTTTTTAACGTTAATAATTTATCAGAGCTCATTATATTTTCTTTTTGAACTTAAAACTTTCACAGGCAGGCACATTCGAAAATTTTCAAATTGGGGAGAAATATTTAGTTCCTTTCATAAGAACATTTTTCGTCATTTAACCGAGGACAATGTTATTTGACGATTTTTAGACAATAAACACATCTCTTAGAAAGAACGCGTTAGGTTTACGTTACCAGGTGTTTTCCTGTTCACTTAGAGATTATTGGGAGGTTATGTTTAAACCAATTGCAAATCTAATATTTCATTTTGTCTAGAAATATCGTACAATTTATTAAATTAAGCGATAACGTATGATTTCCAACAAACGTATTTTTTATTATTCGTAGGTTTCAATACTCTATGACTTGTAGATTATTAAGCCAAAATGTTTTTTTCTATCAATTAATACCACCAAATAAAAAACAACAATTAATGTTTCTAAATTAACTATAATGAATTAAATATAATGATAATGGATAATATATTTTTATTAAAGTTTTTCAACTATAAATATAATTTCAAGATCAACTGACTTTTTAATTGTCAGCTCATGTTCAATGTATACCACGTTAGTTAAATCAGTTTTTTCCTACAATTTTTAAAATTTATTTTGTATATGTAGTTATAGCTATTATCAAATATATGTTTCATTTAAATTTCTACTTATGTATGAGGACTGTCACCCTTTGCATGACTTCCTACGCTCCCCCACGTATCTGTTATCACCTTGAACGCCATCATACATACCTTACAAATATTTTATTTCCGGGCATACCTATTTTATTCGGCTTTTTTATAAAATAATCGCTCCCCCAGCAGTCCACTCACATTGTATTATACCTGCATACTTTACTAACCCCTGTTTTTCAGCTTCACATCGATTTGATCATACATTTTATAAACGTTTTGTCGAGTCTCACTCTTATCACATATTTAGCATAACAAATATGTATTACAAAGGGAATATTTTAATACGAAGTGGAACATTTTTAAAAATATATAATGTATAAAATGATTCCGTTTTAAAGTTGAAACATCTTATAGAAACAACAGAAAACAAAAATGGCATTTATGAGACTGGCCAAGAGAAGAGAAAAATGTAGTATAATAGGCCTGAAAATTATCCTGATTAGTAATATTAAAAGTACTTGACAAAATATTCCGGTAAATGTTTGACAATGCTTTAATGTCAATTATATTATCATAAGAAAATTGTCGTCTCCGATATAGACAAGTACTTTCCATTAATAGATATTGTCAAGTGTTCTTATTCTATCCTTTTAAAAATATAGCCAACAGGAAAACTACAGTTTCATTGCTGCTAATTTATTAATGACGTCACAGATCAATGCTAAAACCGTGGCCTTGAGCGTAACTGGAGCAACTAAGTCACGGTTCCACACCGGTTATTTTTTAACCGTTACGTTTTCCTATTGTTATTTTATTTTATTTTTATTTTACTTTAGATGGCCTTGAGAATGCCGTTGATGGCTTCACTATGACCTTCGCCAATGGTTACTATTTTGTAAGTTATAAAATTCCATGTGGACAGTGGAGAAAGGAACTAAAATAGTTTAGGCAAATTATTGATGTTTGAAATGAGATATACTTTTAGCATAATGGAACAACAATAATTGTCTTCCGATGGTAAAAATGATAATGTTTTTAGATAAACGTATTTGACGTTTTGTAGCAAAGTTGTGGTTTTATTTTCTACCTGGTTTTATACTGAATAACATTCCTAATATAACCTTACTTCAGCATTAACCTGATTGTGTCTGTGTGTGTGTGTGTGTGTGTGTGTGTGTGTGTGTGTGTGTGTGTGTGTGTGTGTGTCTGTGTGTGTGTCTGTGTGTGTGTGTGTCTGTGTGTGTGTGTGTGTGTGTGTGTGTGTGTGTGTGTCTGTGTGTGTGTGTGTGTGTGTGTGTGTGTGTCTGTGTGTGTGTGTGTGTGTGTGTGTATTATTATTATTATAGCGTTATATTAGCATTTAAACTTGAAAGGTGATTTTTTTAAAGTCAAAGTATTGGTAAAACGTTTCTCGTTATAAAATGTTTATGCATACATATACAGTAGTTAATTTAATTATAGACAAAGTAACATCCTCACTGATACGAAGATTCTTTCAGCTTAATGCTGATATAAGGTTATATTAGGAATGTTATTCAGAAAAAAATAGGTAGAAAATAAAACCATAACTTTATTACAAAACGTCAAAAACGTTTATTAAACTAAAAACACTATCATTTTTAGCAACGAAATTAATGTTATTCCATTGTGCTAACAGTATATCTCTGTTCAAACACCAATAATTTGCGTAAAATATTATATATATATATATATATATATATATATATATAGACCAATTATAAATATAAAAATATATGTAAAATTTATATTTATAACAAATATAATTTTATATAATTATTAAAACATTTTATAACAGTATAATAATCAACTTAAGTGCTATAAGTTTATCTCCTAAATTCATTGTCAGTATTTTCAGGAGTTAGTTTGATGTCCTAATTTATCAGGAATGTTTCTATCCTTCTGTACGTAATATTTTGTAAGTGCTCATTTTAACAAATGCCCTTAACAAATTTTACCTTAAATTATGAGCAAAAGTAATAATTAAATAATAACGAATGCCAACTTAAAATCAGTAGTTTATTTCCTCACACACGTTTAAACGACAAACTCACAATCATCTATGATTACCCACAATTTTATAATACAGTTATATTCGTTGATGATGACAACTTTGCCGCTGAAACACCTATGAGAAATGTATTACTGATTGTGAGACGGGGTATTTAACAAGTACATACATTTAACAATATATAAATAATTACATAAGAATAGAGTCATAATTAATAAGGGTCACATGATTAATTAGGGTTAATTATAATTACAAGCTTTTAATTCGAATAGCATGAAGAAACTGTTCTATACACCAGCTTCAGTAAAACTATATGGCGTCTATTTCTAAAATAATCATTCCATATAAAAAAACCATTTAGAGGTAAACATTTCCAACAAAAATAGCCTTTAAATAATGTAATTAGCGAATATAAATAATCTAACGCCTATAAATTATATCAAATTGTTAAAATAAAGCTGGCCTGACAATGTAAAAAGTAAAACCGCCAATCTTTCCAAAATGTTACAAACGTATAAAGAAAATCCATGCGGCCAACTTACTTTAAACAAAAACAAAAAATTAGTTCATTCTACAAGCGAAAGTTGTTTTACTGTTTTAAGTCATGACTTAAAGTAGTGATAAATAAATTATTTTCCCTGATGTAAATCAAAGTTATGTATCTTGTTTTAGTAAAATGGTGTAACAACTAGGTAAGATGCATTTCCAACGACCGTATAATTATTATACAGTAACTAAATTTAATAAAGTATATAAATATTTTAATACTAAATTATATTAAGAGTAATATACTATATTAATATTATGTTTATTATTAAATATAAAAACTCAAAACAGTTGATTTACTTCAACAATAAACCTTTAGGTTTATCAGAAAAATTATTTTACTTTTACGGGTTATTGTTAAGGTTTGGGATTACAAATTGTAAAGAGACATTTATTACAGTTTTGTAAGACAGGGTAAGCCTTTTGGCATTTGCAGTCAGGATAGCGTGCCTGTACAGATAAGACAGCCGACGTGGTCAAACGTCTTTATGCACTTCCTACTCTCATTAGATCCGTTCTGGCTACGGTCTTATAGTCCGGCTACTTACCGCAAAAGCATATAAAAAACGTTGCGTATCATTCCAGTCGAGTACCCTGACATTCCCCTCAAACTCAAACATTCACTCCAAACATTCATTTTAAAGATTGAATTTAGTATAAAGTAAACTCCGTATAATCCGGTCCTTCACTTATCCGGTCCTCCCAGAAATCCGGCGTTTTCGTCAAGGACAGAAGATGTAAACAATCAATATATAAACATAGCTTGTATTTATTTCACTGCATGTTGATGTCAGTGACTGAATAACCTTCACGCCTTCTAGTTGTGTAGTTCCTGGTATACAAACAACTATGAGCCTTACGTTGCTCCAGTAGTTATGTACAGTGACTCTTACTGAAGTGCAAGTGTACAATGTCGTTGCTGTTAATATGTTTATTTTAAAGTAAAGACCAGTACATTCATTATAGTTTTATTATCCAAGTACAGTACAGGAATATTTTCCTATCTTTTCTTTATTTTTGGGCAATACACATAAATATTGTACAATGTACATTGTGTTTCAAATGAACCCTCCAGTAATCCGGTGTTTTCAGTCTCCCAGCCGCATATCTGCCGGATTAGTGAGGGTTTACTGTAGGTATAAAGTTATCAGCTAGAACAGGTATGGTTTATGAGAGATTGTAAATGATTCTGAACTCAGGTATGGTAATAAAACCACCTAGTAGAAGACAAAGATGGGATCAAGACATCACGTTTTGACCACTTGGTTATTTACCTGAAGCAGACCTAATTTCTACCGGGGTTAGAAAGGCGACTCTATTGGACTTCTTTTGTAGGAAAAATGTTAACGAAGGATAAATAGAATTACGAAGATTAAGGAAAGGGTATAATGATCTCACGGTGCTGGGAACATTAAACACTGTATTTGAAGGCTTGTAAGAAAAAAAAGATAGTGAAAAGAAGAAGAGTAACTACTTAGATACCTAGCCTTCCGGCTCTTACCTCTAAGCCACATAGATCACAAAAACAGATGTAGAATGGAGAGAATATCTACGTTAACCACATGAATCCACGCCCCCAAAAATCCAATCTCAGACTCGTGGCTAGTGGCTAGTGTCAGACGCGAGACATGGGGCTTGACCCATGATGCCAGTCTAACTCACTGTAAGGCCTGGACTGGTGACAAGCCCGCCTCTGGGATTAGACAAACTCCAATCAGACACTACGGTTTTAACAGCTTTTCCAAAACTACTCGGGAAAGATAGAACCACCCGAAAGGCCAAATTGTCTGTACTTTCAATATCAGCTTGAAAATGCAGTGACGGCTTTTACACCAACTTACGAAAAAACCAAGTTAAATGTTCCTTATTGTAAGTAGACAGCTGCGCTGCGTAGCCAGGAATGTTTTGAGAAGTCAAGACCAAACCCATTAAAGCAAGTTTCAAAATTTAAATAATATTGCGAATTTTAGGCAGCTCATGCTACGTATGTATTTGTGATTAAAAATTATTTACATTTTTCTAATGGTTTTTAATTTTGGGGTGATAAACTAGATCCTTCCTGAAAACTACCCTAAGTGAAAGTTATACTATACATATTATTACATACTATTTTGTGTTAAAATGTTTTAAAGATAAAGACTGCAGTTCGCGCTTTAACGAAGCGTGTTTCTCTGCTTTACGATATTTGTTTGTCCTTTTCAAACCATATCTTTTACGTGCGCTGCATAGGTAAACAGTGCATCTCATAAAACACAGTAGTAATAAACCGAATTTACGCCTCGTCGTCAGCTGCGGTCGTTCTAGCTATTTTAACCCATACTTGCACAATTACGACGTTTTTACCGTCCTACAAAACAGAGACGTAGTAAGCAACCGGTCAATTGGTAAAGGTAACGGTACATAGATACGACGGCATACTGTCAATAAATGGCGCGCCACGTGGAATCGTTGAATCACTTTTGTTGAATTCAGATGACTTCTTCCAATGGCCGCTGTCCTTGAAGGTAACTGTTGGTATTAGGAAACGGCTGTGGCTCAACGAATTTGTGAACTTGCGTGTCTCTGCAAAATTTTCCGGACAGTCAATGACATTTGAAAAAAACACGAAGAACACATTTTAAACGAAAACTTTGTAATAGTTTACCAATTGGTAATAAAACATTTTTCTTTCGGCAAACGTTACTCTTGTAACGCTGGTTTGGGCGAGATATAGGTGATTTTAAGAACCGCAAAACAAAAGTAAGCCTACTGCTCACAACTTTCAAAAGGGGGAACGTACACTCATATAGCAGCACCTACAGAACATGGATGTAGTAAAGGTTTCTTATGTATTACTACAATAATATTTGCATACATCATAAGCCTCCAGATAGTCCATTTATCTGGTTATGAAAACAATTAGCCGCCGCGGGGCACTGGTGAAACATCGAAGCTATTTTGTCTACTAAATGTGCAGGAAAGGATGCTTTATTGAAGGAGATAAATATGGCACAATCATAAACAACATAATGAGATTTTTTATACGAAAAATGTGTATACTGTATTCTTTATTTAAAAAATACTTAGATATTGATTAATTATCAAAATATCCTAAATATTATCAGCAGTTTCGTCAGTTACTTCGGTGGTAATAATATTCAATGCTGCTTCTTATTATTGTGATAAAATGGTTGATGATAACTAAAATATCTTTAAAAATTAGACATAACATTATCAAGTTATCTTATAGTTGCTGAATCTATATGTGTTCCACATCTAGTAGTAAATTCTCTTGGATCGTTAATTATCCAACTGAAATGCCATTTGATGGAACGTAATTAAAGACATTGATTCATATTTTAGAAAATTTACATTGAAAACCCTACTAAAATCAGCAGTAGCTCATATTTATTATTTTTTTAAAAATCATTGAATCCCTATAGGGAAATAATATCTCGTATAAAAGTTAAATAACTGTACTACTGAAACCAAATCACACAACACCCTCTTTATATTTTCTTTTTGTTATTTATAAGGCCACCAGCCAGTGGCTACCAGTTATGGATAGGCCCATATAGGGGCTGGGGAGAGAATATAGGTAGAAACATGAAACCCCTTGGTACTAGATATAAGGAAGATAATATAGCATCATGTATACAAGTTGTCGTACCTGAAGAATATATCTCTGAAGAAACCATAAGGGATGCCTACGCGTTGGCAAAGAAGGAACTGAAGAAAAAATACATTGATCACGAGAGCTGAAAATAAGGGAAAACATGGCATCGTGTGGGGCACATTTGCTTACCTGAAGAAAAACCTGCCCTCAACGCGGTTAAGATAGGTGTTCATCTTCATTCTGTTGTGTATTCATTATGCATTAGTTTTCTAGGCACACCCCACAAATAGGCTACATAATGTAAGCGTACACCACAAATCTAAAGATAAAATTTTATAAGCTGGCACTTGGAGCTTATGGGCCTTGGCGAGAGGCCGAGGACGAGGGTAAGTTTGAGGTGCTCGTAGGTCATTTTCAAAAACATCAACCCTTGGACTTCATTCGACTCCTAGGGTCGACTCATTATTTTGTTACTTACTAATACTTTTTAATGTATAGTATAAATAGCAACAAATATAAATAGGGCGTACACGGAAGAGTGTTAATAAAATTGTGTAAGGGATTGAGTAGGAAGGGATTTAGGGGCCAGATGAGGGATGACGACAGTGCCTGATGTTTTCAATTTCAAGGCAACGAATGCACAACTTTTAAGTAAGAGCCAAGTTACCAGCTTATAAAATTTGACCTGTACTCGGATATAGACTTTAATATTCTACTAATAATTGTATCGTCGGAGCATTACAATGATATTATTCACAGCATCGTCACGAGGTCCCTGGTATGTACTGAGAGATGCAGGTTTTCCTAAGTCACACTATTATTCCATCACTTTTCCTGTCATATCGCTCTAAAAATGTCAACGATAAGTCAAACATGGAGAACACTTTCAAACTAGACAAGGATAAACAAACTCATTTACACAGCTACTCGATACACAAATGTTGAATCACGTTTAGTGGTAGGTCAGCTGATAATGCCAGATAAAGGCCACCCAACTAAAGCCCCCATGTTTGTGTGCGCGCGCGCTTGTGTGTTTGTGTGTGATATCGTAATTTATTACTTTGTTTTCGAATGTGTGATATCGTTTTTTTACTTCGTTTATGAAAATCTGTTTCGTCTGTTATGAAAATCATGTTAGTAAATTATACCTTATTTCTACGTTGAATCACCAATGTTTCAGCATTTATGGGTATAATTTTATAAGCTAGCACTTGGGGGCGGGGGATTTGGCAAGACACCGAGGACGAGGGGAGGGTGGAGATGCTAGCAGCTCATTTTAAAAAAACATCGACCCTTGCATTTCCACTAAGTAATAGGGTTGACTTATTATTTTGTTACTTATTAATATGTATCAGTAAGTTTTAACAAATTTAAGTTCGGATAGTCATAAACTATTGTTTAAGTGATTAATAAGATTCAACCGAACGTAATGGACTATAAAATTCAAGAACTTATTAATACGTTTTCACGTATAGTAAAAATAGCAACAAATGAAAACAGGGAGTTCACGAATACGTGCTAATAGCATTGTCTAAGGTTTGGGACGGATGGCGATTTATGGCCCCGATGAGGTGACGACAGTGCTAGACGTTTTCTAGACGAGGAATACACAATTCCTACCTAAGGGCCAAGTGCCAGCTCATAAGATTTGACCTATACTAAAGCCTAAACAACGCTGCAACTTTAATTATCAGTCTCAAAATCAATACTTTCGGTTTTAGGAATACAAAATTAACCATATTATCAGACATTGAACCACATCGTTTGAAAATAGATTATTTGTAAAATATTTTTCTAACGTCTCGTCGGTTTATATTAACACCAGTGTTATGTTGTACTAGTTTAGTAACAATATGTTATGCAAACAAGAATATCTAATAGTGAAGGATTAGGTCAATTATAATTCAAGTGCTAACCTATTAAATACAATTTAATCATACGATGTTATCCTTTAATAGTAACATGCAGTAAAATTACTGAAAATGTTGACCTTTATTGGTACCTCTCTCTAAATTTAATATCAAAGCAGATTAGAGAAAGGGTACGAAGAAAGGTAGGTCGCAAAGAGAAAGGTAGCGACACAAAAAGTTCCAAACTACTTCATCTCCACAAATTACATCTGACATTCTCGTAGCAAGTAATACATCTTTCACTTACAAATAAAAGACAATTTTCTAACTGATTGCCAATCAACGCCCAGCAAAAACTGTGTGAGAGATGGAGGTGTAAATTGCGTACATGATACCTTTCATTGCATGGACTCACAATTAGGAGATTTTTCGATTTAAAACACGTAATAAATAATTTTTGACAGTATTTTGGAGATATCTCCCGATCAAATTGATCTCCTTAGTTTATTACCGTTGGTAATAGAAATATATAAACACTAAAGTCTGGTATTTGTCTATTAAGGATTGTAAAGTGACAATGCATAGAAAAGATATAATGGGTATTATACTTTGTTTCACACTATACCTTTCCATTGTTAAGAATTGTGTGATAATATTTTAATACACTAAACTAAAAGTAAATTAAAGTATAGCTTCTTTATTATATTAAAAATTATTTGCAATATTTTAAATTGATAAAATATAATGTATGAACATTTGCACCTTTAAATGTTAACATTTTTCATAAAAACCTGATTATAATAAATAATTTTTGATAAATATTTTTTTAGAAATTAATAGATTTTTATTAGATGATATCTTTCTAAAAATTAGGAATTCAATTATTTCGCCGAATACAAAGGTTAATAATTAATTAGAATTATTGATAACTGGAATATACATGCTTCTCATTGTCGAAAAGTATTAGTTTAGATAGAATAAATAAAAAGTATGAATTTTTATATTTTACAACTTAATATTTGTAAAAATGTATATTATTACATTAAATCTCCTGACCCATGAGGAATATATATATATATATATATATATATATATATATATATATATATATATATATATATATATATATATAAAATAAGTTAGCCCTATAAGTAGGCCTATGTAATACTGTATCAATTTATTCACTATTTATCAGTCACAACTAGTTATTGATATTTATCAACTTAATCGAATATTACATTACAGTGATAACTACAAAACTAAAAAATAAAAAAGTAGTCTGCATTTTAGAGCATTCATTTTATATAATCTAGTGTCTGTTATAACTACTAAATTATTACGTTATTTTAAAAAACTTGGCTTGAAGGTCCTTGAAACGACTCCAAAATACTTATTGACTTAATGAAAGTTGCAGGTTTTTAAAAATTTGACTAAAAAACACGCTAAAAGTACTTTATTCTGGTAAAAGAAAATAGTCCTTCGCGAAAATTAGTTTATGAGCTAAGAGATATATATTAAACGCATGAGAATTGTCTTATGGTTCAGACTCCACTTGGAAATTTGTTCAACCTCGGTAATGAATTTGAATCATTCTCAAGCCGTGGCATTCGTTACTTAGGTAGCTTCTTTTTCTTCTGGTGTCTTGATTGTTGAAAATTTTGGCCATTGGCATAGGCGCTCTCAATTTATTTGCGACAGATCTGAATAGTCGGGCAGAAGATGCCGCCTCCCCAGCGCCACGTCTCTTCGGCACCGAGCGGGCTACCTGGCATAATCTGACAGTTTTGACAGCCGGATTAGAATTTACAAACGCTATGAACCGTGGTAATGACGTGTGTCCAACTAAGCACAGTAGATGATCAGCACTGGAATGTCACAAATTTTGCATATATTCCATTTCAGACATGATACACTTTGAATTTAAAGTAACATAATGAATTGCAATTAAGCCTACCGACTCCCGTACTTTTATGTAGTTAATCTTCAATGACTATGTAGAATCACTTAGAGTATATATATATATATATATATATATATATATATATATATATATATATATATATATATATATATATTACTACAATGATTTGGTTTAACATTACGAATCAAGGAATGGGGTTTCGGTTTATTGACCGGGAAATCCTCCAAATCCCACGAGTCATTGCACCTTTAAGTTGTACACGCGCAGAAAATTAGAACGGTCCCAGGACAGGCAGTGTTTCCGCTTCATTACCCCATTTATTTTAACTGAAAATTGTTAACATATGTAGATTATACTCATAATTTTTTTAAAAAATGACACCAAACAACCCAAGGTTTACCTTAGTGTAACTTAATAAAACATAATCTAAAACTTATTACAAACTGCTAAAGTAAACCATAAAACACAGTACACCATATGTTGTTTCGTATAACTTTTGAGTCCGGTATTTTAAAAGAGAAGATATTAACCCTCGTCACTTCTGCATCACTGAGCAGACCCTTTGATAATTTATGGCCTCGGCGTTGAGGAGACTAATTTTCCCTCGGCACTGGGAAGACGCCACGGGGCAGATTACCATCCAAACCATCAACCCAAGAATGTCTTCCTTTACAGAGGTCCCCTGTTACTTACTATCAATGTAAGTAACAAGCTAAAGCATTCTATACTTAACCAACTGTACTTCACAATAGGACCGGATATTCCAGCTTTCTTCTCTCAATCGACATTCCTACTTCTCTCTCCTATAATAAGCCGCAAACGTTACTTCGTTGGTAACATGGTCGGTCCAACATATTCTTTAACGTTACTTCGTTGGTAACATGGTCGGTCCAACATATTCTTTAACGTTACTTCGTTGGTAACATGGTCGGTCCAACAAATTCTTTAACGTTACTTCGTTGGTAACATGGTCGGTCCAACATATTCTTTAACGTTACTTCGTTGGTAACATGGTCGGTCCAACATATTCTTTAACGTTACTTCGTTGGTAACATGGTCGGTCCAACATATTCTTTAACGTTACTTCGTTGGTAACATGGTCGGTCCAACATATTCTTTAACGTTACTTCGTTGGTAACATGGTCGGTCCAACATATTCTTTAACGTTACTTCCTAAGTAACTATATTTTATAGGCCACACCCTTTTCCATTAGATTTTTGTTCACTATCCGTGCTGTTATTCTGAATAATACATAACATTTAAGATGTGGCTGTAGAGTTTCAAGTGACTTGAAATTTGTTAATGGGGTTTGTTAACTTAGTTAAAAGGATCTCAGTATATGAGGTTAATGAAGTTTGGTTAGTGATCTTTTTTTTACATGAAAAAAATCAATCATAGTAGATGACACTTCTTTCGTTTATTCGAAATGAATTTATTCAAAAAACTTTCGGGACTGTGTTTAAATTTGACTTGTGCTAAAAGTTTTGCACTCGAAACAAGAAATGGAATTACCAGTAGGTTTAAGACGCTGGTAATCACAATCCTAGCTCGTGGAAGGATTTGGAGTGATCTTCACTGTGAGTGGCTTGTACTACAGGAAGGAAACCGTTTCCCTTAGGAAATATCTATGACTGGGCTCAATTAACATCTATCTTATATAACTAAATAACACTAGTAAAATACACAAAGCATCAAAATTTCTTATTTACCAGAGTCTTTCTTGATTAGTTCTAAAGATGATGTTCATCATAATTTACCTGAAACAAAAGAAAACATTTTAACACGAAATTTGACTTTTATTTCTTTTTACTTTTAATAATTCAAACCAAATGTTACAATTTCTTTATACACTAACAACTGTGTTAGAGAGTATAAAAAAAGGTCTAATTGGTGAAATGGTTAGAGATAATTTCTTTGCTGTTGAAAACTTTAAAAAATACCTAAGCCTTTTCATATATAAGATTAAATACATATACGCTTAATGTTTCGTACGCTTATCACGATGCGAGTAAGTAAATTAACTAATTTACTTGATTGTGTTAACATCTACACTTCCAATAGGATTGTTAACAATAAACTTAATTTGAAACCAAAACCTAAAACTAAAGAAAAAACCTAATTTTTACAATGAGGCCAAGATTCGTTCGAAATGTTTTTGTTAGTATTGCTGGCATGCGTAAGAGTTAAACAACTAGCTAATTTTCCACAGTTATTCCATTTGGCGATTTTTCTACGACCGCTGAAATTCCAGTATCCTTTACAACCATAAATGGATATATTTCCGAGGAAAAAAGGGACAAGTTTTGATTATAACATTCTAAGAAAATTGACTTGAGTTATATAAATAACTCCAGTCGACGTATTTTTACTTAATTTTTAATAACGGGTGTAAATAATCTTCAACTGAAAATGTATTATAGAATCATAGACTCAAGCAACATTACAGACTAAACCAATTAAAATTATTATCCTAATAGACTTGACCGAGTTCTGTTCTAACAAAAAGCAACAAGATACATTAAAAAACATATTAACAATCTATTGGCCTATTAGGGCCACTACAAACTTGGTTTACTTTCTTCTGAAAAATGCAGCTCTTGTGCTGTGGCCTACAAATGTTTACATTGCGTTAACATGAAATTTTAAAAAATCTGGACTAGACATTCCCTCCGATCCTTACAAATGTCTGTAGGCCTATATAGATTTTACAATGGAAAGATCTGTTAACCTCAACTCATCAAAATACGATATACAACCTTAGCACTAAAAGGTGTAAAATAAAAATATAAAGCAATGAAGCAAGTTTATTTCATAATAAAACCACATATTCAATAAATACGTTTAAAATCAAACACGTTTTTCCTTAACAAGTCATCTTCATACTTATTTAACAAAACACTTTCTGAGTATGATGTATGTTCTATCTGTTAACGATAATAATGAAGATGATGACTTCATCACTGAAACACGTTTAATATAATAAATAGAGTGTGTGTGTGTGTGTGTGTGTGTGTGTGTGCGCGCGCGCGCGCGCGTGTGTGTGTTAGTTTTTGTAATTACTCTGACTCACAAGTCACGAGTAAATGTTTCATTTTAAATGAATCATCAAATGATAAAATTCATAAAATAATATAAATTTACGCTGTAAAATAAAACAAACATTTATGAATATTGGAAAATACCACTTCTACCAAACTCCCTATAAATTGTGTAATTTGAAAACAAAACACTTCACATTAAATATAACACTTTCGCTTCTTCACAGGGAATATTTTCTTAGTGTTCAATCAGGGGTGTGTTTCCTGCAAGTGTTTCAATTAAGTCTGTAAGTAACAAGGTTGAAAATTTAGAATAAGTATTGTTTTGGTAACCGGAAGGAAGTCGCAGTGTGGGTTGCTCGTTCAGATTACATAAAGCAACGTTGCCACATTCATCCTCATTAGAATATTCTTGTAGAAACGTTTTTACATTAAGTGATTGGTATTCATCAAAAAATGAAAGTCTCGTAATTTATTTACATTATTGTGTTTAGTTATTTTAAGTGTTATTTCGTACCATATTATCTTTGTCAAAAATTGAATTTGTAAAATCTTTCATATTAGAATACAGAACTAATAAGAGCACATCACTGTTTCTGTATAGTAATAATAAACTGAAAAGATTAAATAAATAATAGCAAAAGCCAACTTACAATCAACAATTTATTTTCTGATGCTCGTTTCAGTGACAGTCATCATCAACGGAAAATTTAAGCTACATAAATTATTTAAGGTAATAGAGTGCGGTATTTTTACGGTTAGTTACCATTTCATTCTAATGTTATTGGATAACTTTCTTCTTAATTTGACGTTGTACTATAGAGGTTAGTTTTTTTAAAACAAATTATTACTCTTTTCTAGATTTTTTTTATAAACATTTTACCGTTGAAACGTTGTTAGTTAGGTGAATAAAGAATAATTATGACACCGAAAAAATTAACCACATTCTTTTCCTTAAACAAGTTACCTGAGTAACAAGCTGGTTACTACTTCTTCTTCTAAGTTTAGCTGAAACTGTTTCAATAACATCTAACATTAAAAACTGTAGGCCTACTGGTACTGTATATTGCAAGTAGTTGTTCTCCGGAAGCGCCAGCTATGGGTATGAAGAAGAAGAGCCGGATAATGTAAAAATTTATTTGTTGTAACTTTGTATAAACGTTGAAGTTGCTTGATGTAATCTTCTTGAATTCACTGGTTAAACTATATTTAAAAAGTACTTAACTAGGTGAATACATAATTGCTTATTTGCTGACGCGTTTCAAAACATTCGTTCCCTTTACGAAGCTAACCCTCTACTCAGGGCGGAGTAAAGGGTTAGCATCGTAAAAGGAACGAATGTTTCGAAACGCGTCAGCAAGTAAGCAATTACGTATTCACTTATTTAAGTACTTTTTAAATATAGTTTGTATACTATTCCATTACAAATGAAATAGGTCTACATAAAATAATAAATAAAACTCAACTAGAAAATATTATAACAATATAATTATTATAAATTCAGTAGAACTTCAAGCCTACTTTTTTAAGCCTGCTGCTCCGCATTCCAGTATTATTTGTTAATAAACTAATTATTACAAACATTCCTATACGCATTGCTAGTGAAAACATTACAAACACTTCCTTGCACGTAGATAGTGAGAAAAATACATTTAAAAAAAGATAGGCTATCCAAAGCTATGCATTTCTGTAATACCACTCGGAAAATCCAGAACTGTGGTAGGAGAATCAAGTGAATGTAGATTGTGACGAATCCACAGACACGTTGTGATCTGTGTTGAGCAAAAACCTGTGAAAGTAACTTGCGAAGCTAAGGAATTTGAATGATGGGTTAGTATAAGTGAATAAGTAAGTAATAATTAAAAATATAAATATATGACTTATTATACAAGCTATATTTCAAAATAGGAACATCAATATACTTTTAATAAAAAAAAATGAGTGAGATAGATGACAGAGAAGGAAAGGCGTAAGGAAAATTATTGATTAAAAATATCGTACCCTCTTGCAGAGGTTTCAATCTTTCACTCTTAAACTTCTTAATATTTACCTAATGATGTATTAAAAAACAAACTTTAATTTTGAATTTAGAAATATCTTTGGAATGTCTTACAAATGGTTATTTAATCAATTAAAATCTCATTTAGTTATAATTTATCTTTGAATTTCACCCGGCATCCATATGTGTACTAGATAATTTTTAAGCTAGCAGACATTTATTTCAATTTTCCTGAAATACATCAATAAGCTCAATAATTAATTCATTAAGGCTACATATAATGTTTGAACTTAGCTTATGAGTAGTATAATGTTAATTATTAAAGATGCCCTACTCAAATGCAATATGTGTTTATAAATATTTTCGATTACTTGCAGACTATATCATAATTATTATTGCTGAAATTTAAGATTTTCTAGCGTTGTCACGAATGATGATGATAACATAAAAGGCATCAAATGCGTTTCATATATATATATATATATATATATATATATATATATTCTTGATATTTTACCTTATCCATTGTTTTTCCGTTGCACTGACTTTATGAAGTTAATATGCTACTATTGTAAGTAATTTTATCCACCATTAAGTGCAATGATTTTACCTTGTGTGATAAGGCACCTTTCGGCCTCATTACACAAGTTAAAATCATTGCACTTAATGGTGGATAAAATGACTTACAATAGTAACATATTAACTTCATATATATATATATATATATATATATATATATATATATATATATATATATATATATATATATCCCTTTCACTATATGTACTTAAACAAGAATCTTACTTTACATATAGTGAAAGTGATAAATGAATACAAGAAAACAGTGTTGCAAAGCTACAAATGTATATATATAGTAAGTTTCAGTACACCTTGTTATTAATTAGGCCTACTAATAATTTACAGACATGCAACAAAACAGACATATTGACTTTCTAAAACGTTTTACCGGTTAATTACCAACGATATATTAATTATGAACCAAAAACCTTTAGAAGGAGTACTTTTAGGACAAAATCTTTACGCCCATTTCCCTAAAACACTGTTATCAGAAACTTGCGTTCCTTGACTTGGTATTTGCCTATGGCAATCGTGATTTTGCGAAATGAGTTAATCGGTTTGTAACTACAGTTTTTATTTTGTTGGTAGTTGAGTGATATCTTGCTTTTAATAAGGTTAATGTATATACAAAATTACTTAGTTTAATAAAACTTTAACGACATTTAGACATAGCTTAGTTAGAAACTATTCAGTATTTTTACAAGAAGTTCAGACAATAATGCTTCTGTATTTAAGCTCATTGAACTTAGTTTAAATACATAAAACCTCTTCACCACAAATAACTTTATCATTTATTTAAAATCTTATGTATATTTCAATGCATCAAAATCATCCTCAGAGGTAATTTACAATAATTTTTTTTATTGTAAATTACCTCTGAGGATGATTGCTATTTGTGGTATAGAGGTTTCATTTATTTAAATTAAACATTACGCCACAGTTGTTTTATACAGTTATATCATTGAACTTAGCCAAGAAGCAGTTAAACGTTTCTACAAACTTGAACGTATTGTAGAAGCGTAGAAACGATTTCCCATCATAAAACCTCATTGTAAAGAACTCTGGTGCATGTACGAGTTTGCTTTAACTATTTCCTCAATATGAAGAAGACGGATATTTTTCATTCACTGGTTTTACCCATAGCGTTAAAGACCTATGTCTGTACCATTAGACATTGTAATTTTTTCTTGGTGTCACTTCTTAATGAATCATTTTTAATTTGAAGAAGTGAGTTATAAAGAAAACCATTCATAAATAATTGCATAGTTGTAAGAAGCCAGGAAACTAAGGCGTAAAATTGAATTCCAGGATATTTTACGATAATCTTGAAATCATATCAAATGCAAATGTTCTAGTAAGATTTTTGTTTAACATACAATACGCTTTGAAATTTCAAGAACCAAAATGAGCTGTTCTGTTCTTGCCAATGTCGAAATTTTATCAAAGATATACTTGTCGCTATAGACATTATTAGGGAAAATTAATTATTTTGTAATAAAATGTGTTTTTACCAAATAAATCTAAACACACAACACGCCAAGTTTTATGCTTATAGCATAATATAACATTAGGTTTCAGGAAACATTTTAAAACATAAATCAAATATCGTAAGCGAAAATCTGAAAAAAATTTAATGATGGTTTCTTCACCTCATTTAAAGATAAAATATAGCTACTTATAAAAAGTGAATTTTTAAGTTGTTATGGAAATGGACTAACCTGCTTCAATATCTATAAAATATTAAAGTAGGTCCTACACTAAGTTAGTGACCTTCTGGGATGTCATGATGACTGAAGGGCTGCATTATTGACAAGAACAATATAATTCGTAGCCATTAATAAATCGTTACTTTTTTTTAACTATTTACTTATTATTTTATTTAACACTATTTACTTATTACTTTATTTAACACTATTTACTTCAAAGCAAACATTCACACTATTGTGTCCAAACTATTGTAATCCCCATAAACTAATGCTATCCGCTATGCGCCCCCTAGTAAGCCATAATAACGTCGGAAGCAAAGTATTTTTACAAGTAACAAACAATTAATATAGACAATAATTCTTTCAAAGTTAATTCCTACTGATGTCGACACAGAAAAATGTTATTTTTATTTTCTTTTTATTTTATAGTTACAATCAATATAAATATGTTAAATATGTAGCATATATATATATATATATATATATATATATATATATATATATATATGTATATATATATATATATATATATATATATATATATATATATATATATATATATATATATATATATATATATATGACAGAATCACAATTTTAAGTGTCCAAAATAAAAATAAATTTTCCATTTCCCTCTCTATAGTGCTACAGTATATGGCGTTGGACTATTATTTTTGTTAGTTACTATTTATTCGCTTTCTTTTTTTCGTTTCTAATTTATGAAGCCACCTTCATTTATAACTTCTCATTCTATCCACCTTTTGTAATGTTTCAATATTGGAAGGAACCGTTCTCTTATAATTTCATATAGGCCTACACCTTTAATTAACAGATTTCTAGATGTGGGAACGTTAGTTCAGTGTCAAAGTGCTGGATTCCTCACATGCAGTTCCTCAGTTCGTATCTGACCGGGACATCATATTTTTAAAAATTGATTAATGAATAAATATTTGAAAAAACTATTAACATTAATTGTCATCCACTACAGGTAAAAAAATATCTATTTTAACTTGACTGGATAAATAAAAACGTATTTTATTAACCATTGAAAATTTGTACAAGATATATATAAGAAGAATGTGAGCTGATAGAAGAAATTGAAAAAGTGAAAAAAGGATTTGTGGATATTTTCAGCTTCCGAGCAAAACAAACTTTTTATTTCTACAAATCATGTGACACTGAAGCTTATTATACTGATTTTCCGTTTTATTCGTTACTATCGTCATGCTTAAAAGCTTTCCTTAAGTCACAAACTTACTGAAATCTTAAAGCAGACAAGGTTTTCCTTCTGCATTGCTTTGTTAAAGTGACGATTTCACGAGGCACGTCTAACAACTTTAAGATTGAGAAAAAGCATAAGTTCTCGTCATGAGCGTCGAATCCGAAAACGAACAGATTTTCCAGAAAAGGAATGTAAACAGGCCTTATAATTGGAAGTCATTTAACGCCAATATCAGTTTTAGTCTTCTGTTATAGGTTATTTGGAGGATATGCTTTGATCATTTTCAAAAGTAATGCCTTCTACATTAAGATATCATGGAGGATAATTTGATAGCGGCTGATTCCATAATACCAAATACTAGATGTTACTACATTAACAATGCCTTTATTACTATTAGGTCAACTTCCTATTTTACGTATAGTAGGCCTTCATTAGTAACTTAAATTATTTACAACTTTTAATGGATGTTTTAAAATTTGTACAAATATATATTTCAAGTAATTACAAACCCTTCTTTCAAAAAGAGTTCTGAATTTGAATAAATGATAAACCGGTTGACTATCGAACCAAAAGTGTATTTATTTAGTGCAACGTTTTGGCAACTAATTTATTGCCCTTATCAAGCCTGGAAATAATTTTTACATTACATTATAAATAAGCATAAAAATACTAGTACACTGACAACAAGAAATTTGGTAACTAAACAGTTTTCATCGGAATTTTAGTCAAAAAAACTTAATAAATTAAACGTACATAGTGAGAGTCATAATTCCTCTAAAATATAATTAAAAACAGCAACAAAACCGAGGGGGCGACAATATAAACACACAAAAACACGACAAACTAAATAACCATACATAAAACCACGAAACAACAAAAGACAACATACAACTAACATTAACTTATGATTAGTTATTTTTAATTTATATAAAAATTGTTTATACATACTACATAACTTATCAAAATCCTTTTTAATTTGATATCATACTTTTTCAAGTGCTTACTCTGATATCAACTTCAAAATAAGTGTTTTTCCTTCAATTAGACTCATTGGAGTTCTGATTTTGTTTTATATAGGCTAATGACAGATCAGACAATTACATGTAATTCATGCTTTTTCAACACTCAACGTTTCGAATTTCGTTCCGAAATTTTTTTCAAGAGTTCATTTTTATTTATTCTTCTTGTAAAGGAGTTTCGGAAAGAAATTCGAAACGTTGAGTGTTGAAAAAGCATTAATTAATTGTGATATGTCACTAGCCTATATAAAAAATTGAATAGTTAAGTCATTGAATAAAAAAAAAGTTAGTTCTGAATTTGTTAATAAAACAGGGATTACGTTCACTAATATTTTTAAAAAATTTGTAAAAACATGATCTGGATAAACTAGGCGTTGTAACGGTATAATAGTGTATCTTGGTAAAATGTATATAAACTTGAATTGTTGATATCCTAATCGCATTCATGAATGACACAACCTAACACAACAGCTGTAAATGCCTTTCTTTACAACATATTAGGATGTATTTTATTAGTATATAATATATATATATATATATATATATATATATATATATATATATATATATATATATATATATAAATTCTTTTTTCAGTTACCATAAACGTATTGCTCATTTTTACAATCTCCTAATAATAGAAATCATAATACAGATTGTAACAAAATTACAATTAGTGAAATTAATCCTGCTATATTGATTAAAGTAGTTACTATTATAATATGACAGAAATGTCTAAATACGTCCATTGTTCATATCCTATTACCTGTATTCGTGAATTATAAATTCCAGAATATAAATATATATAATAAATTAAAAATATTTCAAAAACAAGAATACTTTTAATGAATATATTTATTTAAAGCTTTTCGCCCATAAAATAGTACCAGCATCTTCAGGAAAATAATTATCTCCTGAAGATTAATTGTCTTCAGAGATAATTGTTTTCCTGAAGATGCTGGTCCTATTTTATCGGCGAAAAGCTTTGAATAAATATATTCATTAAAAGTATTCTTTTTTTTGAAATATTTTTAATTTATTAACTATATTACAAGAAAACATATCACCATATTTAATATATATATATATATATATATATATATATATATATATATATATATATATATATAATTAATAAATTTAAAATATTTCAAAAACAAGAATATTTTTAATGAATATATTTATTCAAAGCTTTTCGCCGATAAAATAGTACCAGCTTCTTCAGGAAAATAATTATCTAATAAAATATTTTTACAAAATTAAATCATATGTGCTACAAACGACCATATGTTTATAAGTATTGCACTTTATGTAATTTTTTCTATAACATCAATGACCTTATAAATAGTTTGGTGAAAAGCTTATCGGTGAAAAGCTTTGAATAAATATATTCATTAAAATTATTCTTGTTTTTGAAATATTTTTAATTTATTAACTATATTACAAGAAAACATATCACCATATTTAATATATGTATATATATATATATATATATATATATATATATATATATATATAATACTTCAAACACCATTTACGTATTTTATCTTTTTCATAATTCCCTTATACTAGAAATAATAAAGAACAAAGTAAATATTATTGTAATCCAATTACATAAAATAAAATATAATATATTAATAAGCAATAATGATGACATTATATATATATTCTACGATTTTGATATTTATTTATTAACCTTGCACATTTTTCAGACATATATATAATATCAAAATCTTATCCTTTAAACTGATATTTCAAATATCATTAGATATATTTATTGCACTTTACACAGTATCATCTTCAAGTGAAATGGGTAACTCGATTTTTTTCAACATATACATAAATGATTAACTCTATTTTTCATTCGAGTTGTCCGACCTGTCCCCACAACACATTTCGCGCTATTAGATATAAACTAGACCCAAATCATTGAACAATGACTGAACTACAGCAAAACTATTCTGATGAGAAATTCCAGTAAGTGGGAGCTTTTAGTCATAAAATTTGTGCATCATCTAACTTTTCTAAATTTCAAAACAAAAGAAATTTTCTTTAAAATGTATGTAAGTATAACATACTGGGAGTATATTTAGGTAGAGTTTCTACAGTAATATAAACACTCTTCTAGTTCTATTAACGAGAAAGTGTGTGTGTGCCTCCAGCGTTGGTAGCATGTCCGACAAACCCCTCGAAGCATGTCTATTTCAAACCCTAATTAATCACAATTGCGCCGTTTAGCCTGACTCGTTCCATATCTGGGACAATGCGTGTTGGCCTAGGTGATAAATAGTGCCGGGAGCACGCTATTTGTTCAACTCATTAATTCTGCCATGATAATAAGTAGCTGAAATAGAATCCTTGCCAGCAACAGGTTTACTTAACTGTCCGCTCTCGCCCACATTTTAAACTACCTATATTTTCTGTTTTAAAATGTTTGAGGGGAATTCATGAAGTTGCGCTATATCTTAATTATGCGGATTCTATTCAAATTGAAGGAAAGTTAAGTGTATTTGAATAGAGGCGAGAAAGTAATTTAAGTAAATTCAAACAATTCAGAGTTGGGTCTATGCTAATTTTGGTTATTCCTAATTACTTTCACTTAAACAAATATTTGTCATTACAATAGAATCTCTCTTAATTCGTCACGATCAGGACCGAGGGGTGACGAATTACGGAATTCGTGAAATTAAAATGTAACTATGTTGAACATAACACATAAATAAGTGTGTAAAGTAATTAATGTTGTACGTACATTATTTATGTTGGCCGAAAAACTCATCAACACTATTACACAACACTATAAAACACTAGTAGCTTGCAGTATAGTTCGTAATTACACATACAGTACGTTACTATATTTCCACACAAGACGTAAAAAAACATATTACGGTAACTTGTAAGAACAATAACACTAGCAAGAAAAAATACGGTAAGTCTATTTGAATCTATTTACCTTTCAGTTTTTAAAAAAGTCTGTCATTTTCTTCAGTACTAAAGAATTCTATTCTAATTGCGCTTAAACTACGTAACTCAGTAGACGATGTTTGTCATTACTGTGACGAATACGGTAACACATTAGAGAAGCTGTCGAATTACAGAAGGTGACGAATTACAGAAGGTGACGAACTACAGAAGGTGACAAATTATAGGAAGGTTCTACTATATTTTATTAAACCTCCCATTTTTATTACAATTTGATGAACTTTTCCCAACTTGATTAGAAAACGATATGAATTCAACTCAAAAATATGAAAAATATCTTTTAAATATACTCTTCGCCTTAAAAGGTGATTTTATTTTGTGAAACATTTTTTGTGACTCCTTTTCTCCGAACCAACTACTGCCGATTGATGGTGTTTAATCATACAATAACTTTGTCGAACGAAACAGCTGATTGTTATTTCGCTGCTACAAGTAGGCCTACACAAAATAATTTTACTAGTTATATTAATTAATAAAAAGAAAATTTCGGAGTTATAAAGAAATATCTTATTTCCTTTCTTCGTATAAAAATTATTTCGAATTATA
Organism: Prosapia bicincta; assembly: GCA_036971475.1. Classification (NCBI taxonomy): domain Eukaryota; kingdom Metazoa; phylum Arthropoda; class Insecta; order Hemiptera; family Cercopidae; genus Prosapia; species Prosapia bicincta. Next base: position 353,678,531 of record JBAIZL010000001.1, on the reverse strand, counting down.
AAAAAATTATTTGTAATTTAATTAATAAATCTCCATTTTTGTCATACATTATGAAAAAATTGTTTGCACTGTAATTATATTATACATGATGTTACAATCATTTTTTTAACCCGGTTTTATGACAAAGTCACCATCAACCATATATATGTAAAACTACATAAATTAATTCTAAATTATAATTTTAATGTATATGTCATTGTGTAGTATGTCTGTATTGAAGACTGCCATTCGAAAGCGAATCAGACAATTATCAGTTGTAAGTTTATAATTTAATATTTACCTTTACTTCCAAGGTAGGCTTATTTATTTGATATATAATCATGAGTGTTAAATTAAGCTAAAACAATTATACAAATTGGATAAATATTTTAGTAGTACTTTATTGAACATCATTCAAACAATAGGTAAATATCATTAAAAATTACACTTTGTGCAAAACGAACTCTATATCCTACGTGTTCGTCTAAACTTTAGTCAAACAACACAAGTCCTTTCAGCAATGACGTTAGGATTAACAGTTAAAGAGACATTGGTTAATATAAATACATTACATGATTCTAAATATGAACAACGCGTGTTCTCTATTATAAGACACGCTTGGAGACACTTGCTGAGAGTGAAAGGGCCTCCTCGGTGATCGCTACGTGGCCTCAGAGGAAAACAATAAGACATCTCTACTTATTAATGACTGCCATATATTTTCTTAGAGAGTAAACTGTAACTTCGTGAAAGTATTTAATTTTTATAGGGTTATTACATAGTGGTCTATGAGCAAAACATTTTTTTAGATTAGTGAAGAAAATATTAGTAGTTAGATGTGTCAATAAAATATTAGTAGTTAGATGTGTCAATAAAATATTAGTTGTTAGATCAGTGATTAAAATATTAGTAGTTAGATGTGTCAATAAAATATTAGTTGTTAGATGTGTCAATAAAATATTAGTTGTTAGATCAGTGATTAAAATATTAGTAGTTAGATGTGTCAATAAAATATTAGTTGTCAGATCAGTGATTAATATATTAGTAGTCAGATGTGTCAATAAAATATTAGTTGTTAGATCAGTGATTAAAATATTAGTAGTTAGATGTGTCAATAAAATATTAGTTGTTAGATGTGTCAATAAAATATTAGTTGTTAGATCAGTGATTAAAATATTAGTAGTTAGATGTGTCAATAAAATATTAGTTGTCAGATCAGTGATTAATATATTAGTAGTCAGATGTGTCAATAAAATATTAGTTGTTAGATCAGTGATTAAAATATTAGTAGTTAGATGTGTCAATAAAATATTAGTTACTAATATTTTAATTTAATGTCTGTTAATAACTATTAATGTTTTTATATAGGCTAATGATAGATCATAGATAATTTTGCTTTTTTAAACACTCTTTGTTTAAGACCCATTGTTTATTGTTTTATTGTGATAGAAAACATTTTGACTTGTAAATGGATATTTATTAAGAGTTTTGTAATTTGTTGATTTTTATTATGTTTCATATAATGTTATGTATTTTATAAATTGTAAGTTATGTTGTATAATTGTTTAGTTAAAACTGAGCTCTTGACAAAAAATTTCGGAAAGAAATTCGAAACGTTGAGTGTTTAAAAAAGCATAATTGTCCATGGTCTGTCATTAGCCTATATATAAAAAAATTAGTTGTTAGATTAGTGAGTAGAATATTAGTGGTTAGATCTGTGAATAAAATAATTATTAACGATGTTTACTTTATTCTCCTAATACTTGTTGCTATAGCCACATCATGCAAGGCATATTGAAATATTTGCCAAACTAAATAGGCTAGCTCTTGTGGAATACTTTGGTGGATTCAGAATTTGTTATACAAGTAATATCTAAGTATTATAGAACCTAAAACAAAGATAGAACAAATGTTTTCAGAAATATTTATGTTCCTGTTATTGTATGAATTATTTAGTAATAATTTTTAATGCTAAATAGCCTGTGTGGTATTTGTTCACACAACTGAATAGTTTATCCAGAAAAAATTAAAATAGGAATATAATTATTTGAAATCTTTATAATGATGTGTAGCTTCATCGTATAAGAAGTATGTAAAACATTTTGGCTAACCTATTACCGCAATGGGTGTGAAAAATTCTTTTTCTTTATAATACTACTATTCATTTTTTAATCGGTAATTCCGTATGTATAAAAATAACAAAGATACAAAGCTACAAAGGTACAAATTTTATAATTACTTGAGCTCTAATGCACAAGTTTGTATTCATGACTTGTCCTATTAATTATATTATTTTATCATTATAAAGCCCTACTTAATATAGATAAATGTTTTAATTGGTTTATACAAATTTTCACTGTACTGTAGGCAATTTGATAATATAACCAATGGAACCTGTGCGGACAAACAAAAACACTCCACAATTTATAATTATAAAAACGATATTACCTTATAAGGCTCTAACTTGCATATCTTTTACCTTCAAATATTTCCAACTATATATTGTACTAATAAATAATATTCGAGCTGGCTTGTGAGTGAAAGTTATAATTAAAGAATAAAAATATGGTACAACTCACAAATATACAATTTTTTATTTCAAACGCGTTTCAACGACTAATTTGTCGTCATCCTCAGTGAAAATACACAAATGAAATTAACTAAAATATATATATATATATATTAAACATAACCTATAAAGTTTTAGCAAAAGTAAAAACAAAAGTCATTTTTGTTTTTACTTTTGCTAAAACTTTATAGGTTATGTTTAATACATATATATGTTTTAGTTAATTTCATTTGTGTATTTTCACTGAGGATGATAACAAATTAGTCGTTGAAACGCGTTTGAAATAAAAAAAATTGTATATTTGTGAGTTGTACCATATTTTTATTCTTTAATTATATATATTGTACTGTTCAAATATTAATTATATCCCTTATTATAAACATGGCTTACTATTAACTACTAAGCAGACTATAGAGATTCTCACGACTGTGCTGTATCTAGAAAAAGCAATGACTTTTAAGAAAATAATTTCCGAAAATAGACGAATTCTTCCGAACATTTACGAAAGCCTATCGATGCTTATTAAACATTTTTAAATGCAATTTAAAATCTATTCAGAAACATCGTGGATTTGAATTAAATAAATTAAAACTAATATTATACAACAGTTTAATTACTATTGGGTTTTGTATCTTTCAGCATTATATTATTTATAAATTATTATAAATATTAATTTTTTATTCTAATAAATCTTACTATAAACAATTCAACACTGAATGATATTTTTGTATTGCAATTTCTGAAGTGAAACAGTTTTCAGACGCGTCTTTTCAGTTTTCCTATAAACAGATATTAAAACCGTTTAACAGTGAAACTGGGCGACCATCAGATTCTAGATCATAATTAAGTGCTTGTGTGTGTATGACCTATTAACTACAATTATTCAACTTTCTGCTTTTGGGGCTAAAGACTGAAATTTTTCAAAATTCTTATTTTATTTACTGATTTAATTATATTATCTAATGTATAGATTTAAAAACAAATAATTGATAAATATATCTTGCGTTTTTAATAATTACAATTTCAACATTCATATAATAATGCACGTGTGGTTGAGGAAAAGATTCAGTAGAAATTATTTTGAAATGTACCTTATTGATTGATTCCTTCGAGAAATAATTCAAACCGAAAATTACTGGTTTTCAAACAATACTAAAAGTCTCATTTGAACAGCAATCATTGATAATTCTCTACTAACAATTCTTGAATTTTATATGAGTGATTAAAAATGGGGCTATTCAAACAACACAGAAGGATAAAGGAGAGAATACGTATTTTCCGTGCCTACCAATTTTACTTCTATTCATACACCCTGCACGAGTCTATAAAATTAGTTAACCTGCTTTATTTTGCACGATAAAATACTGAAGTTTAAATTGTAGTTCACAATGAAAGCCGTTAGCGAATATACAATCGATATTTTAGTAATCGTACTGAATTTATTTTGGCTCAGAACTTCGCCATCATGTATCCAGCAAATATACAATCGATATTTTAGTAATCGTACAGAATTTATTTTGGCTCAGAACTTCGCCATCATGTATCCAATGTCTTTATATAACTTCATAATATATTTATGTTTAGATTAAATGATAAAAGTTTTGATGATTTCTAAATTAATACCTTGGACAAACAAATTTGTTATTTCTTAAGAATATGCCCCCACATGGAAAGTGAAGATGATAAACAATAATATTGAGAACCGTGTATTATAAAATATAATAAACACATATTGCACGCGTAAGATGAAAATAAGTAGATTAGCACCAGAAAAATGAAGTAAATCTCAGAAAGAATAAACGCTCTAACATTTCATAGAACATCTATGCCTGAAACAGGTTAAAAAAAGAACGCACGTTAGTATAAAAAAGAATAATCACAATAATAATAAGAAGGGAAAAATAAAAACAAACTCCAATCATACGTGACCAAATATGCCATGACAACGCAGGCAACACATTTCATGCAACACAATGCACTGCAATTTATAACCTTACAAAAAGTCATATTGTGAAATTGGGCGTTGAGCTGAAATGTCGAGACGAAAAACTAATGGAGTGAGTGAAAAAGAATAATAACGCTGTTGAACCCTTCAGACCTTGAACTGCCTTGACTAACAATTTGAATCTTTTGAAGGAACAAACCGTTTGCGGGGACAATGTACTGAGATGAACAATAGAGCCAGAATAAGTTATACTAATTTCCATTGGATCAATAATGGATTAAACTGTAGGAAGTAGGCGGCTAAGGGCACCCGCCATTAGGCGGCTCTACAGGAAAACATTAATCATGGGAGAAAATGACGTAAACGCAAATAAAGAAATAAAGCGTACAATTGTAATAAACCTAATATAGAAAGATTGTTAAATGTGTAATAACAATTACTTATAAATGTTATACACCCATAACTACAGAATCCTCCGTGAAATAGTTAAGGTTTTAAACCCTCTCAAGAATAATAGAGCAGTAACAAAAATAATATGTATTTAATAAGCACAAGGGTAACTAAAACAAGAAAATGGTAATTCTCTCAAGAATAATATCTATGTCTAACAACTCATATATTTCTCTGTTCCAACAATGTCTGTAACAATAAGTACCAGGAACAATAAAACTAAGGATTAAGGATATAAAACCAGTTAAGAGATTCCCACATCTAGAGATTGGAATTTACTTTTGGTATCTTACTCTATTCTAAGCATTCATTAGTCCACCTAGAAATAAATCATTTAAACTTTAAGCGTTTCTAAAATTGCAAACATTTTGTCTGATAATTAATCAATTATCGAATCTAAAAATTTATTTCAATACAAGATTTTAATTTTTCAAAGACATTACTTATTTAGTGATACTTCTTTTGTATACTGCATAAAAAAAAATAGCAACTCAAAAGAAGAACACAATGAAGAACACTATCATCTCCTGACTATTATTATAAATTTAGTATTATAAAAATAGACAGTAAATGCATGCGTTTATATTAAAGTCACCTGTATTATTTTATTTCAACACATATTCGACTTAGTTACATGCAAGTACACCCACCCAAGGTTAGTCTGGGCAACCCACTTCTGAACGACAAAAATCGAGATAATAAAACAAGCGATATGTCAGAATATAGTTCAAGGTCTTCTCTGAACCATTATATAGCGAAAACCAGTTTTAAGTGTAAAAGAAAATACAAGCGTTTAATGTCACCATGGAAACCAGTTCCGCAGATGTGGAGCAGGACCCTTTATCACTAGCTGTATAACTGGTATGTTTTGGCAAGTTTAAAGCCTGGTCTATATGGCATAACACTGGAAAGTACAATCGGATTTATTGCGTTAGAAACGGGTGTGTTACAAAATATCTTGTCGTCAAACTTCTAAAACGCCCTAATGTTATAAACATAAATTGTTGTCAAGACATACATATTGCAGGTATTTCTGCTAATAATTTTATTACAAGATTATTCATTTATCTATAGCAAAGAACAGCAAAAATAAATCAGCTGAGCGAAGCTCTAAGCTATTAAACATCTTTTTAAGACCCAGTTAGAGAATGTGTATACTTCTTGTAGACGAGCCTAAAATACGTGATACCATGATCAACCCTTATATCCTCTGCCAGATGATTTTATGTTCCAATATTTGTATTTATAATCCTATCCTTTCCCTCCTATGCAATTATAGTCATACGGTCTTAAAACTAGGATACCAGTTCTGTGTATGTGAAGAGCAGCTGATCCGATGCTCTTGGAGTAACGCGTTTTGAGTTAGATTTTTCCAATTATGTGTATATCTGAGGCTTATTAAAACATTTTATTCACAACCTATCCTTTCCCTCCAATGCAATTATAGTCATACGGTCTCAAAACTAGGATACCAGTTCTGTGTATGTGAGGAGCAGCTGATCCGATGCCCTTGGAGTAAGACGATTTGAGTGAGCTTTTTCCAATCATGTGTATATCTGAGGCTTATTAAAATATTTTATTCACAACCTATCCTTTCCCTCCTATGCAATTATAGTCATACGGTCTTAAAACTAGGATACCAGTTCTGTGTATGTGAGGAGCAGCTGATCCGATGCTCTTGGAGCTCTAAGCTTTTTCCAATTATGTGTATATCTGAGGCTTATTACAATATTTTTCAGACATATAACGATATCTATATGGATCTCAAAATGTACTAGTTTTTTTGTATATATATTCAAATTTTTAAATACATCCGTAAAAATAAAGAATCTTTCTGGCCAGCCGCAGAACAAATACTAAAATGTCAAGAGAGACAAAGTAGTAACTTGTTTTTTATATAATAAAACCGATTCGAAATGAAGAGAACGCCAGGAAGTACTAGAACTGGAGTTTTATCGTTTTTGAAGATCCATGAACCCAAACCGAAACAGCTCTACGCATCTTCAAGATTCATAAATTCAACATTTTATTGATGTTTTCAAAAAAATAGTAAAAACATAATACATTTTCATTAACTTCAATTAATAGTCCAAATTTCGAGTTATTAAATATAAATTACCATTAAATAAAACATTATTAGTTTTGTTACAAACTAGAAACAAATTAGAACCTAATTCTCACAACAAAGTTTAATCTCATCAAACATATCTCAGTAATTATGATTAATTACCATCAACTAACATAAATCCATAGTGCAGTGCAATGGAGAAGCATGTTTTGTGACTGATGATAGCAAGTACCTGTCGAAACATGTTTGCTATTAGTATCTATGGTATACTATGGCAATCTCAATATACAAAGAGGTCTTGTTAGATAATTATTGGGCGACAAAGTTATTACACCTGATTGAGACAAATTTGCGCTTGTTTTATTTATTATGAATTATAACTTCATGCTTTTCACTAAGGTTAATTAATAAATTAAAAGTCTGATGTACACCAATAATTCATAGATGTTAAATTAAGGTTATATATTTTTATCTTATAGTTACATTTACCCCTAATATTAGGTTTAAAATTTTAATATTTAATAGGTGTAGAAATTTTATTTATTTAAGTAACTATACGAGAGCAAAACTAATTTTTAAAATAGGTATATAAATTATAAATAATTTTTAAATATTTATTTTTCATAAAACTATTTAATGGTTTTACAGAAAATTATCGAAATTAATAAAAGTTATGGATTTTGAGACATAATAATCAAGAAATAATAAATTGGGGAGTTGTAAAGGCGACTGGCAAAAATCTCTATTTTATTACGTTTTTGACAGTATAGAGAAAATCATCAATTTCACTTAGAAACTGTTAGTCTCAGTATGTTTTAAAACATTTTCTTTAAATACAGTATAAGTTCATGGTATTCGTAAAATTACTGTTGACATAAAAGGTATATTTTATACACACACCGAATAAAATAAATAGTCAGTGGGACTGGCGAACAAGTCAATACTTTACTTGAAGAACGTACTTTGTAGAGATTTTAATAAATTCTTATTAATACAGTTAATAAATATGATTGTATTCAATAGACAACTTTCATAATATGTTTACAAAATTAAAAGTTTAATGAAAATCAGTTCTTAAAACGTTTCACATCCACCTAACCATGCCTTCCTTCCTTGGGGCTGCAGAAGAGTCTCATCTATCTGTCTAGGCAGGAATTGAGGATAACCACAGGTCTACTCACGGGACACGGTGGACTAAGGAAACATCTGCATAAAATGTGTATCTACAAAGATGGACCAGTGTGCAGATTATGCGGGCAAGAACTGGAGACTGCCACACACATTATTTATAGATGTGAAGCACTTGCCGAGAGGCGCTTCAACCTCTTTGGTGATAGTACAGCTCTGGTGGATGCTGAAGGTAAAACACTAGTCAGGAAACTCCTAAACCTGGTAAGAGGGAAGGGGCTATTTGACTAGGTCAGGGAGGTAAGTACAATATACCTAAGGTAGCAGTGCTTCGGGCAGTTTAAACCCGCTCCCAAGTTAATAAAAAAAAACCATGCCTTCATTTCAAAAATTGAAATACATTAATATGGATAAATTTACTCTATATTATCAGTAAATTGAATCATTTCTAATAATATTTAGCATAATATAAATACAGTAAATACATTTATTTATTAACTAATGAAAATATTTAATCATAACATTTTAATTTACTAATGTATGATGAAACAAGCAATATAAAAAAAAACATTTTAAAGTCAATTCTTACCAAGGTAAAAACAAAATTATTTTGGTTACATTTTATTAAATGATTGCAATTAATATAAGTAAAGTAACATAACCTATGCGTTAAAACAGTTTATCTACCACTTAAACTATAAAAAAGCATCTGCTTTATGAAATCATGTTATTATTATTTAAAACCAAATGGGACGAAATAACTATATTTTATACTTTGCCCTTTTTGTGAAACGTTTTTCTCCCATATAAAAATAAAATTAGTATTTAATAAATTTAATTAATGAATTAATATTTGAAAAAATCTGTGTTAACATCAAGTGTCATCTACTACAAGTTAAAAGTGTATTTGAGCTTGAGTGGATGAATATAAAGTACTTTATTAACAATTGGAAATTTAACAAGATATTATTTTGTAACATTAATGTACAAATAATACAAATCGTTTGTCAAAATTTACAATCAACTTTTTATAAATCAATAAGGTTAAAACAAACTTATTAGCAATCAATAAAATTAACACAATTAATTAAAAATTATTAAATAATTAAATCATTAATAATAATAAATTTAATTTCAAATAATAATTTAAATACAGTCAAAATCGTTTATAACGAACTTCAAGGGACCGGCAGATTTTGTACGCTGTAGCCAGTGTTCTCTTTAAGCGGTACTATTGGTTATAACGAACAGTTTGTTATAAACGACATTACACTATAATGGCCATTTCACTAGTTATTGACAGTCAGTTCGTTATAAATTTATGATGCAAAAATTTTGAACAATCCATACCTACAATATATACATATGTATGTAAGTACAACATACATAATATGTATTGAAATGAGTACAGGTAGTCAATAAACAATAGTCATAATGTAATAAGTTGTGAAAATCCTTGTATTTTAAAAATGTAGACATACATAATATGTACATAATGTATGTATATGTACTACTTATGAATTTATTTTAAACAACGAAAGAAAATAAAATATTTACATACATACATATGTATTCATTTTGAATTAAACAAAAAAATCTGTAATTTTTGTTTGACGCCTTCCTTGTACTTCTGTAAAAAACATTTTCTCGATTGAAGTGGAAACAACCAATAAGGATTCTTTTACATTTTGCGAAGTTTCGGAAGTCTGAATAAACGCTCTTATGGTGGAACAAGCAGCATACGCTTCCGCAACAGTAGGGATTTTGCCGAAATCTTCCGATTCTTCGCCAGCCTCATCAGTATTTTCTATTTCCGTTTGATGACTTAGTGCGATATCATTATGTGATAGTTCTTCGCAAGTTATGATTTCGTCATCCACCTGCACATAGTCATCTGCAGAGCAGTCAGAGCTGAGAAGGGAAACGGCATCCTTCAAATGTGTTGGTGTAATATCTTCGTATGTGATTCCTGGTTGTGGGTCCTTAGTTAGACCGGAAACACGAAAACAGTTGGTGATCGTTTCCTTCCGCACAGAATCATTTGTAATTGATCGATCAACTACTGCTGACTCACCTGAAATTTTTCCATGAACAATGTTGTGGCGAGATCGGAAACGTTGAACCCAGGAAGCATTACACTTAAACGAATCCTTCTTCAAAAGCTTAGCGAAGGCTTCAGCCTTTACCTGAAGCACGGGCCCACTCACGGGTATTGTTTGCGCGTTGTTGTTTGAACCAATCGAGCAAAGCATTTTCAATGTCCGCGTTCGGAAGACCGAACGCGTTTTCCTTTTTCGCACTTGTTAAATTGCGCAACAATTTTCTCTCGGCGCTTAAGCATTCCAGCAATTGTTGAGCGTGACGTTTTAAATTCACGCGCAATCGAACTCGCGGAATCACCAGAATCAACTCGACAAACGATACCGAATTGTTCTTCAATTGTAAATTGTTGCCGTGACATGATTTCGTGTATGAAGACAAGAGACAACTGAACTGAGGAACACTTGGGTGAAATGGTAAGGCGAACAAAACCTTTGTTTTCATTTCGCAGAATATAAAACTCGGAATTGTACGCTGTAACCAATATTTCAACTACTCAGTGTTCCAAGAAACGTGTTCGCTCTAACCGATGTGTTCGTAGAAAGCAATGTAAATGCTTTTTCCAGTATGTCATTTTATGGTTCTGACCTTTTTGTTCGTTATATCCAGTTGTACGTAATAGCCGGTGTCGTTGTAAACGATTTTGACTGTAGTTAAAATTAGTTAAAAATACTTAACATTTTGTGTCTTATAATTAGGTAACCCAAATTTTAAAACAATAGTCTACATAATTTGATATTTACATATGCTGAAATAATAAATTCTTGGTATCAAATCTCTGCTAATATATCTAAATAAACATTATTTAGAAGAATGAATGAGAAAAATGTTTAACCCGTCGAATTAATGTATATTTTATATCAAGGTTTTATTTTTAATTATTTAAAAACTATTTAAAATTAACTCAACTTTCATAAAAAATTACAATATTAAAACATATAGTTTATCAAAATGTTAATAAAAATCACACATATAATTAAATGTTTTCTTTTACAGTATAGTACAGGATTACTGGATGACATTTTTAACTTACTGGATAAACGAGCAGAAAATCAGTTCCATGAGATATTTATTTCCTTATAAATATATGGCGTTGCAACATTTTCTTTTTTTTTTAATTTCCAATGTTGAAGTTGTGTATGAGGCCGACAAGTTATGTTTAGTTTAATAACCAGAACAACTTTAACAGCCTTGGATAGTCGTCGTACCAGAGTCGGTTACGAGTAAGGCTACGACAGCCCGTAAGAAATATAGATATATACTCACACACGCCTTGAGATATAAAAAACCAACAGCTAAAACATTGAATATCCTGAAACAGGTCCAGAGACGTTACTCAACGGTGGATTCAAGATTCGAAAAGTAGAAAGTTAAAGGTCTTGCAATTCTGTTAAATCGATGCGCGTACAAATTGTTTAAAATAAAATATTTGATATTTGTGGCTGCAAAATCAAGCCCGAAATATGCAGCATTTTTTGTTTATTTGGTCCAATTATAGGCAATAGAAATTATTTAATTTTCATTTCTATACGACTTGGTTTAAAATATTTATATTTTAATATAATACTCCAATCTTTCAGATGATATAAATGTATTAGATTATCTTCCACACAAAAATACATAAACTTACATATTTACTAAAATCAAGTTTAATATTCAAAATCACTAACATTATGCCAAAATCTGTTTGAAAAGATTTTTATATGAATTTATGTGATGTTACTTGAAATAAAATATAATTAAAATAAATACATTTGTTGGTTTAAGAGAATTCCAGATTGGGTAAATATCTAGCCATCATCGATATAGTAAAAAATATACTTTTTGTGGTAGAACGTCCTCAGAAACACAGAAATAGTAGTTCCACGGGTGTTGACACTCCAAAAAATTAAAAATTTTAAAAAAATCAAACATTAAAAAAAAGTTGCAACAGAAAGTTGATAAAGTTAAGGATTTTGTATAAAACGAAACACTATGCTACTAATTAGGGCCTAAAATGTAGCTAGTAAGAATATAAAAGCAGAAATATTCCTACATCATATCGAACAACAATACAGTCTACAGAACAATATAAAATAATTTATTACCATAAATATGTAGATGACATTTTAATATTATACAACGGCAACAAACGGCAAATCAAACAACCACACGATTACATTAATACCATACACCAAAACCTCACATTTAACCTCGAATTAGAAGAAAACATTAAAATAAACTTTCTAGACCTTACCATCACTAAACACAACACCAGACATATTTTCAAAATATACAGAAAACCAACAACTACCGATATTTTCATACATGATACATCTAATCACGCCACACAACACAAACACGCTGCATTTAATCATATGTTACATCGCCTAATCAATATACCAATGCTACAGAAAGACTACGACGAAACACCTAACCATAAAATTCATCGCTCAACAAAACAGCTACCAACACACACTCATAGACAACATACTCAGGAAAATTAAACATAAACACCATCAAACGGACACGCAGACAAACCACACAAAAACAACAAATACATATCCCTCACCTACCACAACAAAAACACACAAAATAGCCTCCACGTTCAAAAAACTCCATTACCAAAATATCCTGCAAAACAACAACACTTTAAGACAGCACATACAACCTTTTTAAAAAGAAACTAACAAATACAAACTCTCAGGTATTTACAAATTAACTTTTAACGATTGTCCCAACTATTACATCGCCCAAACCGGCAGGTCATTCTATACACGCTTCTATACCCCCCCCCCAAAAAAAAAAAACAAACACTAAATCCAGCACGCAAAAACACCTAAAAAACACCCAACACACACATACCGACATACACACCAATTTAAAAGTTCTGCACACATTAAAACGAAGTAAAAAACTAACGACCTTAGAAAAATATGAAATCCACAAACACTACGCAACAGATAAAGAAAACGTATTAAATGATCACACACACTTTGAAGCCAACAGCCTTTTCTATTATATGACACACAGCTTAAACAACCCCCCCCTTTCCATAGTCATAAATCCATTCCCGTTAGAGCCTTTACGCCTAACCGATGCCGCCAGTAGTGGGTTAGCTTCGTAAAAGGAATGAATGTTTTGAAACGCGTCAGCAAGAAATTACGTATTCACTTAGTTAAGTATTTTTAAAATTAGTAGAAAATATATGTTAGTATAGATTAAGCTATAAAAAATAATAACAAGGTTTACTGTCATAGAATAAATTTTAGACAACTGAAGAGGTCTTAATTATAGTATGAATTATTGCAGCGCTGCACTAACCAAGGAAGTTTCACCTCATTAAAGGAATGTTTACATCTTGCGTTAGTAAACTTTGTATTTTTAAATAAAAATCTATAGACAACACCGCTGAAGGAAAAAAAGTAAATATCTCTACAAAACAACCAACAATAAAGGCGCCATCTTAGCAATGCTTACGTTGAAGTGAATGAAAGCACTACATTAAAAGTAATTTTAAAATATTTTACGATTGTGAAATAATGCAGTGTTAAATCATATAAGACGAAGAAATGCAAGCCGATATAGGCACACCCATAACGTTGTAGATATTTCCACTACAAATTCATCTAAAGGATGAATTTTCGTCCCAAAATTACTTGTCCTATGTTTCAGATTTCGTTTCAGGTAGTCTCATTTAAACCGAAAAACTTACAGTACTTCGTACTGCCTGGAACAGCTACAAACTTACAATTGCCTAAAGCTTTAATATAGCAACAAAACTATAAATTATCAATTACTTTAAAAGCCCATTATTATAGTCCTAAGAAAAGAAACGGGAAACTGTTTAGTGATCTATAACTTCCCAAGAAAGCATTATTATGATATATTAAACATGTACTAAGGTGGTATACAAAGATTGCCTGGGTAATTACCATGATTACTTATTGTCTAAAGGCTAGTGACCCGTTCATACTAGACCAAAGCACCATCAATTCTTTAACACCGAGATTTTTTTCATCGTTGATTTCAACCTACATTTAAAAGTTTATGAATGGAAACTTTAACTCCGGGGTTAAAAACGATTGTCTGACGCGTACAAATGTCAATAACGTTTTTACAAAATATTTCAATCCAGGATCGGATGTACGCTTAATCTCAACACGGCCAAGTACAAACTTGTATTGAGTATTTAGTTATGGTTATTACATAAATGCATACAAGGGAAATTAAGAGTGTGCTGGTGATGTTAAACATAAGTGGCGCCCGTGACAAGGAAACCTTTCAGATAATTGCAGAGGCGTCTTCTTTAAATGCCTCACGCTCGGTTCATTTTAATAGTAAAGGCAAAGAGGGATTACAACAATTATATTACCGGTGCTAACTTTAAACACGCGCATGAGCGCGTACGCGCGCGAGAGAAAGAGAGAGCGAGAAGACAACGCATATAAGTTGTATGTGGCGCAGAAAATTGTACCTTAATTAATTTTTGTTTGGTTATAATATCCACACTTAAAAGGTATATTTTACTATAGGAATTTTTATATGAGAAATTTAATACGGAATATAATTTTCACACAATTTTGGCACATTTAAAATTAAGATGCATATCAAGTGCCTATATTTATATTTTATATCATAGAGATCTTTTGTACAAATCAATTTAATAACCATAATAGTGATCAAAGTTTACAGAAAATAATTGTGATTACAATTTTTTTTTAAATTTGCCTTTTATTTTAAAACTTTGTCAAGTCATCTGAAAACTTCTACACCTATAAAGTAGAAAAATCAGTTACCCAACCTTACTACCCTACCACTTGATCCGTTCACTTAACAAAGATGTATGAAGTCATTGAAAGTCAAGGATCCTTTGGACCTCCTACACAGCTGCCTTTGAAATCAATTTATGAAACAGCGTATTTTTACAAAGTCAACTGTAAAATCGATTAAAACTGTTTAAACACAAAGAGAATATAAACAGATCTCTAATAGTTTTTAGTCGGTTTAGTTATTTTAGTACTGTTGAGTTAATAAATTATTTTGTAATAATTTTAAAGTGTATGTAAATCGCATGACGTAATTAAAGCAAGGAATGTAATGACAATAATTTAAATCCTGTTGAACAACAGACATATTTGAGTTCCTTTACTGACTGATTTGTATAAAAACGAGATTTCAAAACAGATATGGCTCAGGGACCGAGTGGTTTTCAGGAGTAAACTTCAAAGCTGAGAATGATAGTTTCTTATTTATTATTTTATAGACAGTAAACATATTTTAAATTGGCCAGGTATCCCACAAATTTCATATTAAATTCAAAACCTCACACAAAAATTAAAATCTTCTACTATAGCTCAGAGATAGTTTTCGCACAGGGTCTCCCAGGAAGAAACTGGAAAACTTTGTCAGTTCATTTTATATTAAAAAAAAACACTTAATTTTACAACTCATTAACGCGCCATAAAATTTATTATGGCTTCATTGTAACGGAGAAAATTAAACCTTTCGCCAGGTGTAACTCGTTAACGAAGCGTTCCCAGACCTATATAAACTCTGATTATTTTCACCTGACGAAGGAACGCTGAATATTTCTCCGTTTCTTCTTGGGACACTCTGTAGCCTATATAAATCGAGTTGGCAGTATGTTAGAGTTTTTCGTAAACATAAGTGAAAATGTCCGTTAAAGACCTCAATGTGCTTAACTTTGGTGATCGCCGCATATTTGATAATGAAGAAGCTAAATAGACTTGGGATGTTTTATATCCATGGAAAAATTGTTGACATGAAGGATAAACTTTGAAATCCCGAAGAGCCAATATTTCTTTGTATATTTGTAGTATATGAAAGTGAAAATATAAAGTTTGCTTTAAGACATTGTTATTTGCTCCAAACCTTCTCCGGATTTCTTAAATATAAACTATTTGTACACGGTCTTTTAAGGTTCACGGAAAACTTACATTGAAAACAAAACTGGTATATAAAAGCGGTTGACTTGCGACTCAGGTACAATTATTTATCTATATACAGGCATCATTTCTATAACTGAAATCGTCTTCAGGCCTTATTCCTCCTCCACCCTATTAAAAAATAGCGCCGTGACATAACCTTAATATATTTATAACAGAGCATATATCCTTTCATTAACTCACAGCACTTTGTCCATGTGTACTAGCGATAATAGAGTGCAGGAAGAATAAAGCATGAATACGATAATGTACCCGTTATTGTAACGTTGGCTGTATAAATAAACAATTGTACCTGACTCGCAAGTCAACCGCTTTTATTTAGCAATAAATAATCTCTGCGAGTGTAAACATAATTGAAAATAAAAATTATCTACTTATTTTGTGAACTTGTGTCTCATTTTATGCATTTGAATGATGTAAAAATCAAGGGAAAATCAACTTTCCCCAGAATGCCAACATCCTCTGAAGGGATTTCTGACTACGATCCAGAATCCACTAATTCGGAATGAGTTACAACAATATATGAAAACTGATTCCTGTTTAAGAATACTATCTTATTGACTACCTGAACCTATGACATCACCTTATCTAAACGCGGAAGCGACACAGACGATTAGGTGACCTCCTCCCCCCCCCCCACACACGCACGCACACACGAGCAGATCAGCCTAGTGGCTTACCTGCCACCAATGAGGAACCTCTACTAGCCTTTGGATAGAAAACTAAAATTTTTTTTGACATTTTTTTATTCTACAAACTATTCCTTCAAAGTAGAGGCCAAATAATTACGACGTAATTGCGCCACTCTAAGAGATAATAGAAATGATAAGGGCCGTAAATATCAATTTTGTTAAATTACAATAAATATGACATAACTAAGACGTTTTTGCCTTGGCATTTAGAATCTAAAAGTGTCAATAAAAACTATCTAAATTTACCAAATTAAAAATTTAATTTTGTTGACCAAAACCTATAAGGTCATGGGAAACCATGGTCAGCAGAAAGGCAGATCAGCATGTATGTGCGCGTGGAGGTGTGTGGATAGCTTAATTATTTAGGGCGCTTCCGAGTTTGGATAAGAATTTAACGGCCCACTCCTCCCCATGAATTCTTAGAAAATTGCATTTGAATTTGCTGGTTGAAATTATCCTTCCAGTTTCTTTCGACATCCCTTATACACAACTCTAACTTCCAAGTATTCAGGTCGGGCGCCTATGAGGTGTTCGAGAAGTCATGTGTGCGTATATGCTGTTATATGAGAGGTATGGAAGTCTAAACTCCTAACCTTAACAGACACATTTTGAAAAAGTGTTTTAATTGACGACATTTTTATTTAAATTTTAAACTCAACTGGATGACAAGAATAACTTTTACCATTCAACCAGTCCAAAGATAATGCACTTTAAAAATAACACATTTAATTGATAGTAAGCATTGATTGATACTACGACATGAAAAGGTTTTTTGTAAACATTAAAGTGTTTGCTCTAGAGAAAAGATCATACATTCACTGTTGTGGGTTTAGACTCACAGTTCAAGGCCAATGTTATGGTTTAAACAACTTAATGCTTACACCCAGTGACGGTATTTAGCACAGGCACGAGTATTCATTTCCTTTTTTCTTATTGTAAGTTTATTCTGTAGTAAAGTTGAAGTACCTCGTAGAAACGTTTTGCACGAAGCCTTATACATAACAAAAAAGTGCTAAAATATATAAGCGAAGTGGAAGCACAGCCGCGTAATCGATGTCACTAGCCGGTGTAGGTAAATGACCGCAGGCGGCGGTTTTTACAGTTTCACCGGTCAATTTCGCTGCTTTCCGCATGTCTTCCTGTCAAATTTCAGCGTCACACTTGGAGGCAGCGTTGTGACGTCAGACATCCTGGTCATTATACCCACAAGACGCAGTTCAAGGTCAACACTGTTTGTATTATGCATTAGAATTAAATTTCGATTTTTGTTCAAAGCATCAACACGATTCTATTAAAAACTGATTAAGGAGAAAATAAAATTATCCATTTGTAATAGTACAATTAAAAGACATAAAAATCGCATAATTAGATTAAAATAAACCTTTTTATGAAACCATTTTCAACTACAAATAAGATGGTCTTCTGGAATATTATAATCCTTGTCAAAAATCTGTTCTACAGTCGACCCGCAAAAAATACATTTCTTCACATCTAGTGAAATGTGAAGAAATTAAATGTAAAAATACTTTATAAATATTTATTATAAAAATCAATTTATAAAGCAAGTAATATAACTAGTGAATTTTATTTTATTTTTATAAAAATATTTTCTAAATATTACTGAGATTTTTCAAATAATAAGTTTGGTACTCTTTGATTATTTCAAAACTAAAATGGTTCCAGACATTTTATAAAACAATAATACTTCACACGTAAAGTCATGTGAAAAGATTCAAATCAAGTGTACTTAAAATTGATAGTTAATACGATCCAGCATTTGATTTTACACTCTTAACAATTTTACAAAAACATAAAGTAACCATAATAAAACTATAATAAAGTATCCGAAATAAAAGTTTATAACGTCTATAAAAGTTATTTCTTTAAAACTAGTTATTCATAAAACTGGAATATTTTTCTAATAACCGTATAAACAACGGTTTCACAAGTTTTTAGTAAAGAAAGCTGAGCTGGGCAAAAAATTTAAATTTTTAAAATTAAATTGAATATTTAAAAAACTTTAAAATTATTTTATTAAATATAAACGAGAGAGAACGGAAAATGTTTTATGGAGGGCATTTTAACTAGCAAAAAATCAGTCTAAATTATAAATATGTATGTTTTTTGTAAATATACTTAATTTATAATTAGAATTATATAAGTATACTTAAATAAATCTACTTACTATGAAAGCTACGTGAAAGGAAATGATCAGTAAAATCAGATAGCAGGTTTGTGGATATCTTTATCAGATATAGTTTACTTTCAAAATTAAAAAAAAAAAAATAGTTTGAAAATATTTACAGTGTTGTGAAAAACCAACTAAAAACTACATTTTTTAAAACTCGTAAATTATTACTTCTATTAGTAACCATAACATTATCAAATTAAGTTCTGTTTAAGAAAATTAAAAAATATTAGATTGTAAACAATACTTTGGGTAAACTAAGCGAAAATTAAAACTAAGTTGTGTAAACATAAACGTAATATACATTCTAATTTTAATGAGTTCTAAATTTAATGAACATGAAATTAATTGGCAAAAATTAATTAATCAGAAACGGTTCTTTTCTGAAATGCCAAATTTGTATTTATACCGAAATACGTTCTTAACAATATAACACTTCCTAATTACCACAATTCAAGTAAAAAAAACTTCAGACTTGATTACTCATATATAGGTTTTCTCTTTTATATTTTGGTCCGTGAGAGTTCATTTAAGTTGTTGCAAATCTGTATCTATGTACGTAATTATAGATTTATTACCTTGTAAAGAATTTAAATGATACATTGGTCATCGTAAATAATATTGTTTTAAAAGTTGATGTACAACTATAGCCTATACATAAATTTAGGTCTGTATGTATATTAACATACAACAAATATTAATGAATAATAATAAAAATACCAGATAAATATTTTGTGTTAGGTTACGTTTGAATGTAGATCTTATAAACTTTGGAAATTATATGATACTATAATTATACTTGAATACTTTGAAAAGGTTGAAGATAGGTAAATGAAATAATCTGAAAAGATTTGTAAAGTCATTCACGCATGTTCAATTCGTTAGAAACCTTGAAATATTATTATATAATGTACAATCCTAAAATGAAGATAAAACAACAATTATTTTTGTATTAAATTTCTAACCTATCAAAACGTTAAATTTACTTCTTCTATAAACTAAAACATAAAACCATAATAACAGAGGAAACCAACAACATGAGTCATCAAAACCTAGTAAAAGCTAAGAGGATTTCTTACAACGCAATCATCCGACTCGCGTTGAGAGCCCTTGTTGCAGGAAATGTGGGGAGGTTAAGGACACCTTCTCGACTTCTATTCATTCTTTACAATAGCATATGTAACGCTATCTGGAAGACTGAAAGACGATTCAATGCCCCTCCAGTAACAGAAACGCTAATGCTATTTCATATCGAAGAGTTACATCTCAAAGAGTTATACATAAAATGTAACGAAACAAAGCTCTTTGGTAACTAGACAGACGTCAATAGACAAAAGAAAATAAATCCTGCCTCAATGAAAAGTACAAAAAAACTTTAGATCTCTTACAAAGATAAAAACAAGATTTTGAAAGTTTTTAACACTAAAGGTTCTTCTTTAGTAGAGTACTGTTATATTTTATACAAACTGATCGAAAAGATGAAATTCAAGAAACTATTATAAAATGGTAATTTTAAATATATCTAGTTTAAATTATAGATGTCGGATTATAAAAGACAGAAAATATGTTTTTTACGAAAATCTATTTCTTTTAAATTTTCAGCATACTACATTTATATTAATAAGTTTTTATTTTCACTTAAATTGCTGACGTTAAAATAGACCTACAAAAGGTAAAAATTGGTAAATTCTCAGAAACTTTACAGATTTAATAAAAACGTGGCGTTAATTGTTCTTAAAGATTTTCCGGAAATAGCTGTAGAAATTTAATATTTTATTATACTTGTAAACTGTTACAGAATTTTTAAATTACGTTTTGTATACACTTCTTATGATTTGGCCAAATTTACGTACATTTCAACCGTTGTTGACTTGTCAAACTGCTTATTTTCTTAGTAACAGCCAACCAAAGATTTATTCTAGTAGGAAGTAACGTATTTTATCTCTTTTAATCTGGAAAAAGTAATTATAAAACAAAAAAAAATTTTTAAGTGACATTTTGGGAAAAATATTTTTTTCATAAAAGTATTGATATTTAAGGGACTTTCATAAGCATGAAAATTTATAGTAAAACATATATGTAAACATGGCAAAAATGAAAGTTAAATTGAAAACTTTTGAGTATTTTTTCTATCTCTTTTCATTTCTTCAAAACATAAATACGTTTTTTCTTTCCAACACAAGCCTCAAACATTTTTTAGTCACATTAAGTCAGCGGTTTTTAAATTTTCAATCTTTAGTAACTCAAAAACTTTGCAACAGTAAAATATTTAAACAGATATCTTTAAATCTCAATACACATTGGTATATTAAAAAAATCATACTAGTTTCGACGAGATTTCGTCTTCATCAGTTTAAGGCTACTCTTGAAAGGACTATTGAAAGCACTGATGAAGGCGACATCGTCGTCGAAACTAGACTGGTTGTTTTAATAAACTAGTGTGTTTGTTTTGATAAACTAATGTGTAATGAGATTTAGAGTTAAATGTTCTAATTTTGATCGTTGTGAATTGTTCTCACTAGCTAAGCTCTGATTAAATTGATGAAAAAATTTGGTTTTCAAAAATTCTATAAGAGTAAAAAAAGTTCTTAAATTTTTTCAAAAAAAGCGGAAAAGATTTTTTAAACATTTTTAGTAACTGTATCATTTCGTGTAAAACATTTTAGGGATGGGATCGAAGAGTTATTTAAATAAAAATTAACTAAATACATATTGGAATATTTATACAAATAAATGTTTAAAAAAGTATAAACAAAAAAAAAGCCAATATCAACGAAAATTTATTAACTTCGAATTTTCAGCTGCTACAAACTGCTTTACAAAATAAACCCACATCTCTGAATTATCCCGAATCTGTGATTCTGAATTTGCACAACACTCAAAACATTGCTTCACGGAGGTACCATTTCCGGTTTTTAATTTTCAAGTGTTATTCTTGCAAATATTATCTCAAGAATGCCTTCTCTTTTATGTTTGGACGAATTTCCGGTTATTTGAATATTGTCTAATATTAAAATGTCGGAATCTTTCCCTGTCACCGCTCCGGTTACAAAACAAACCCACGACGATTTTAAATAACCGCACAATTAGCATAGTAGTTCTTTTCAAGAGGTGCAGCTGAAGTCGTTGATTCTCCAAACCAGTACTAGCTTACATTCATTTTCAACTTTCCTGTTCTTAAACACGCTGTAATGGATATGAATAAATATATTTAATAAAGCTTGAACGTTTGAAGAAATGGCTTTATCAAAGTGAATGAGCGCGTGCACTCATCGCGTGAGCATGTATGTGCGTGTAAAATACTCTGGCATTGTGGTAACAGCAGAGAATTTACTGACAGGCAATAATAACTTCTGAATAGGTTATATAAAATTGAAAAAAAATAATAAACCGAAAACTGTGAAAGTAAAAATTTGAAAACTTTATTAAAATCTTTATTTTTAATTTCTAGTTACGATAAAAAAACACTTAAACCATTAGATTTTACTGATAACAATTTGATTTATTAGTATTACTTTACTAGGCCGAGTAAACACTGCGGCCGAAAACAGGACTTGCACCATTACAACCGCACCGAGTGAACATTGCGTGCGGAAAATATGTAAACTGCTACTTTGCTGATAGTATTCCCCTCTTCGACTTTAGAATGGTAATAATATATATAATAAATTAAAAATATTTCGAAAACAAGAATACTTTTAATGAATATATTTATTCAAAGCTTTTCGCCGATAAAATAGTACCAGCATCTTCAGGAAAATAATTATCTAATAAAATATTTTTACAAAATTATTCTGTGATAATTCTGTAATATCTAAAGGTAATGAGTTCTGATTGAAATAGTGTATTCCAAATTACATTGAGTGATATAAATATAACCTCTAAATAAATAATCTATTTGTATAAAAACTTATGTTTGGTGATTTATGAAAATCAGCTGACTCTTCTTGCAGTTCAAAATATTAAAAATGACGCGAATTCATAGTTTCTACCATTCCGAAAATACTTGATGGAACATTAGAGTTTTGTATTTTAATAAAAACGTTAAATACAGAAGGTTACGTAAAATCTTAAATATAGATATTAGGTATACTCCAGCACAGGGATCGTATCTTGCCAGTATGACGTAACGTTTCCAAGCTCGATCTAACCTCTTTTGAACTGTGCTTTTCATAGGTTGTATCACTTGTTTTAAATTAAAACTTTCTGTCTCAGTCTACAGCCTATTCTTTCCGTGAATCCCACAGCTATTATGAATAACTGAAAGCTAATAGTTTTTATGTGCTATATTCCATTCTTTAAAGCCTCATATGGTAATTTTTTTACCATATAAAAACAAGACTATTCAGAAATATCTTTCTAATCCATTGTGGGTCTAATAATAAAGTTATTCTAAAAACTTTGTCATTTTACTACGATAAATCGGCTGTTAATTTAAACAGAAATTAATGTGCTTTTAATTTGCAATTACAAATACATTTCGTTAAAGGTCACGAATAATTTCAAGGCAAGAAGCAACACTGCTGCACAGTCACTCAGTGTTACAACACAACAGTTGTCAGCGTTAAACTAAATACGTCTACAGTACCACTGGCTGTTAATGTTACTTTCTGAGCTTATCATAACGTGTTTGCAACAGTAACATGCCCTTAGATTATGCAAACCGTTCATGCATAATTAATAACTCCTTAATAACAAAAGGTGAAGGTCTTTCTGTGCACTTTATCGATGACTATAAGATGAAGCTGCAAGAGAAAAGTATTTTCACTATCTTATTTAAAGTAAAATCGATGTAATCAGAAATCAATCGTCAATTCACGAAACTTTCCAAATGTTATTTGTGTTTAGTTGTAGCGTTAACCATCATAAAACTATATTTCCAAAGATGAACGAATCATCCCAAAGTTTTCCGAAAGCAAACACGGTGATTTATTAGAATATGTTAATGGTAACAGCTGTTTCATCTTCCCTTAGAGGTTAACTTCTAATATAAATTTTCTAATATTCATTTAAGATATTAACTAAAAGGTATTTACCTAAATATCTTATATTTAGTTAAACTAAGTGCTGACGTATGATTTTATACAACGACGATTTTTATTCCTCTTATGTTACTTCCTACATCATACATTAAACAAGTTAAAAATATTAGTATTCAACATTAATAAGTTTGTATCAATATTGGTTTATATTTCAATAAATCTTAATATAATACAGTCAATATATTGATATAATTATATAGGTTATTTCCATTCAATTTTTGAAGTTGAACATTTTTTATGCGCACCTGACACTGTTTTAAAAAATACGTTCAGCTGAACATACTTATATTTTTAATAAGCAAACATTTAAGTATATCTATTATCTAAAAATTGTCGTTCAGGTTTTCACTTCTGTCAGTCGACTGTCGATCGCCAAATTTTTACAAAAGTTTTTAAGACGCAGAATGATTAGCGATTATCATTATTTTGAACGTTATTTGATCAACGATAAAAATTTTCGTAAATTAGAAGCTTCAAAATATCACCGCAGTCATTATTTTACGTGTCGACTATGTAAAGAAGCGTTAAGCCCCTCTTTGCCCAGGTGAAGGAGAGGGTAGGAGTTTCTTTCATGTACGTTAAAGGTTATCAAGAAATATTTTTAATAATCAGTTGAAAAGAAATATTAATAGGTATGTCGTTCGGAATTAGATTACAAACGACCTTTTACATACATCAGACCTAGGGACTGGATATATAACGTGGTACGAACACGTAAAAGAAAAATGGACATACGATTTCGTGGATGAAATGTCTAGTAGAGCTCTGAATTATAAATTTTATTCTCGAATTTTGTATTCCATTACGTTAGGTGGTGAATCTTAATTAATCCTTAAAAATAGTTTATGACTATCCGAACTTTATATTTTGTAAATATGTTAAAACTTACTGAGACAGAATGTTTCGATCTTCATCAGTGTCTTCTGCTTGGAGATGTGGGGTCAAGCGGCGACTGTTTTAAAGGCAGGTTTTCGATAGTTATCGAACTCAACATTTTACAATCACATAAAAGAAACAGAGTACAAATACGCTGAGATTCACCATAATCTAGAAATCCTACATATCAACAAAAAAAGGACCTCATCTCAACACAGCAGAACTTTATGCAATTTTCAGACACACACAAACACAAAATACAAACATATTAAACGAACAAACACAATACAAATCACACATACTCTTTGATACTATCGAAAACCTGCCTTTAAAACCGTCACAGCTTGACCCGAAATCTCCAAGCAGAAGTCACTGATGAAGATCGCCACGGAGCGATCGAAAACGTTCTGTCTCAGTATGCTTTTTTTAAATTCACAAAATAAATAAAGCTTTATTTGTAAACATATTTACAAATAATATGTTCGGATAGTCATAAACTAATGTAAAAGTAATTATAAAAAACTAATACACATATTTATAATTCATAAATATTGATGAGCCTTGTTGTCTATAAAAACTTCAAAACGTTAAATTTATAATTTTACTTTATAAGTTCGACAATTTGTAATTTCCCAAGATCAAAGGTAAATATTAACACTTATCACTATATTTTCCTGATACACGTTCTGTCTCGGTAAGTTTTAACAAATTTACAAAATTTAAAGTTCGGACAGTCATAAACTATTATTAAACGATTAATATAAATTTAAATAGGAACATGTAAGGGCATGATGTTTATCTGATATTAGCTTGAGCAAGGCGGGTCTCTATGAAATAAGAATCTTCTATTTCAGGGCGACGCAGAGGTGTCCACTCGCTGAACCAAAACTGTT
This sequence comes from Prosapia bicincta, assembly GCA_036971475.1. Lineage (NCBI taxonomy): Eukaryota > Metazoa > Arthropoda > Insecta > Hemiptera > Cercopidae > Prosapia > Prosapia bicincta. Next base: position 353,652,653 of record JBAIZL010000001.1, on the reverse strand, counting down.
CTGAACGAGCAATATAGAATGCTATATAATTCTGAGGGAACGTGGAGCTCCTTACAAATTATCAACAAAACCGTTAATGATCGGTTATTTGTGATGTCAAAACTCGTACCACGGCATTGTCAATGGCAGATGAGATGGGTATCAAATTGAGGTGAGTTGAAAATTTAACCCCATCTCCAAGGTTACTAACGGTTAGTAAAATTAACATAAAAACGAGCTGAAAAAACCTTGACGTGTATAAAAGATGACAGCTGCCGAAGAGAGCCTAACTGTTTCCACTTACAAGAGATTCGCGGTAAGTTTAATAAGCCTTATAGATATATTTGATAAAGTCGACATTAGAATTTCTGTTTACAGTATGTGTAATTTCGAACAGCGAATATCCCTAGAGGTTACTACTGTATGATTATTCACAATAAATGGCTTCTAAAAGCGTTACAAAAAATATTTTGTACGTTTTCTAAAAATATCTGAAGCAATATCAATTCCCCTAACACTAAATTTAAAGTGTTATCTTAGCCTGAACAAGTTCTTGAACGTTTTTCAAACCCGAGTTTTTACTCAGCAGAGATATTTTAAAACTAACAGTGAATATTTTCCATCCCTGCATTCTGTTAATTTCAATAGTGCAGAGCGTTAGATGTTTTAGAGACAATAACATTTAGAGATTACTGCAAATAATTATGTTTGACACGTCATCCTCGAATGGCTTATCTGGTTTAGCTGGCGTCGAAACGTAACACTGCGCATTAAATGCATTCTACTCAACGACAATGTAACAATTACGGGAACCTGTTTAACTCCTTCTTGTTAATGCGAAAATGCTATACAGGCTGAAACTATGTGATATTTCTCTTCGTAGTAATTAAACAAGAATCCTCTTCCTTATAAAGTAAAACTCTAAACACCATAGCATTTGGCTTTAATTACTTGTTTCTGAAACTATTAATGGTTACAAAATTAACTTAAATGTTACGCTATGACTAATAATATTAAAGGCAAGAATTGATTAACGTAAGAATGTCCTTAAGAGAGAATATTTTTTTTCATAAGTACTTGTTTAACACCGTTTGTCTGCTGTCAACGTGTCAATGAAAGTAAACCAGACAAGACCTGTCTCATGAGTACCTGTTTACTGCTAAACGTGGCTCCGGGTTTCAAACATTCTCAGAAGAATAAATGAGCGTTCCAAACCTTCAAGGAGAATATTTGGTCCTGGGGGATAAAGAGAGGTTACTTTAGAAAGCAACACAAAGGAATTACAAATATAATATTTTTCAATAAAATGTCTATTTAAAACTACTACTAGGAGACTACATCCTCACTCCATGAGATGTAATGAAAGAACGCGTTTTTCCAAACAATTTATACAAAAAACTACCAGCAAACGACTGCCTGAGGGGAACGAGCTGGGTTTAAAACAGCAAGTAATAACCATCTGAGAAAAACCAGCACGGACATAACCTCCTGGCGAAAACAAGAAATGACTACTTGAGGGAAACTGATACAGAACAGATAAACAAGAAAAAAACAGAAAGGAGCCAAATACCTGGAAAAAAAAGTTCGGAAATAACGAACAGGAAATCAACGAATATGGAACCCACAATCAAAGAAAAATATCTGGAGATGGGTAATGGAAAGGAAAACAAGCAATAAAATATCTTCTCAGGAGGATACTGGCAGGGAAGTAACCGACAAGGAAAAATAGCAGAGAACCAACCAGCAAGGGAAAAAGCACTAGGTAAACAACAACCTGGGGGGAAGCAACAGGAAATGGAAATAGCCACATGGTAAAACCTATCAAGGACAGATCCACCATGGGAAAGTCAGCTGGCAAATAACTACATGGGGAATATCAACTGATGAGAGGATAAGATTAGAAATCCATTGCGAATCATCGTAAACTTTGAAGAGAATCATTCATGTTGCCCAATCCAGGAATAAATACGATATTTCAGAGAACCTGGCATTCAACCTTCAAATTACACAAACCAGAATTCCAATATGATAAATAGCTAAAACTTCTATTGAAAAATTATTACATTTACTCTTAATGAAACCTTTGATATAAACGTGTACATTCTTTCAGATACTATCAAGTGCAGAATGTAACATATTTTGAAAGAAAATTGTAATGAATGCTGATGTAGGTCACTCACGGTGAATGCGTTACTGTTAAAACGAATTGGCTGGTAGGAGGTTTGTATAAAAAGGAATCTGAGGATAGGATAGAGTAATGGGAGGGAACATTTTGGGTTACGAAAGACATGGAGGAGATTTTACGACGATACGACATCTGCAAACGGGAGTTAGTGGTCATGTGAAGTCTTTAGTAGAAGCTGACTGGGAGTCAAGGGCATGCACAGATGAAAAAGTAAGAAAAAAAAACATATAAAATACACTTAATTAAATGAAACAACAATAATTTTTTAGAACATAACTCAAACAAATACTTGAATTTTGTAGTCCATTACGTTCGGTAAAACCTATTAATCAATTTAACATTAGTTTATAACTATTCGAACTTTAAATTTTGTAAATTTATAAAAACATACTGAGACAGAACGTTTTCAATCGCTCCATGGCGGTCTTCATCAGTGTTTTCTGCTTAGAGTTGTTAGATTAAGCGGGGACGATTTTAAAGGCAGGTTTTCAATAGTATGAAAGCGTATATGTGATTTGTATTGAGTTTCTTCGTTTAATATTTTTGTACTTTGTGTTTTTGTGTATTGGTAAATTTGATATTGTTCTAGTGTGTTGAGATGTGGTCCTTTTTGTTGATGTGTAAGATTTTTATATTATGGTAAATGTTTATGTATTTGAGTCCTTTTTCTTTTATGTGATTGTAAATTGATGAGTTGGTGTTCTGTTTCTGTTTCTCGACAAACAAATAATTGCCTTTACGCATCAAGCTAAAATTAATATAACAGAAAGAACTGACAATCGTCCTAACATTTTGAAAAATTGTATGGAATTTATCTACTAAAATAATTTACTAAGAACAAAACGATAATTCAAACGTTCGTTTAAAACGCTCGTAATGTCTATTTTAGAGTAGGCCTACATAATAATTAGAGATTATGGACCTCCAGAGTATTATAGGTTATTACCATCATAAAACAGAAAAATAAAAAGAGAAAAACATTGATTATATGCTGCAAATATAAGGCTCGTCAAAGTGGTACGATACTAAAAGTGTTTAACCAGTTTAAGGTATTAAAGAAGATGCCTCTCGATCAATCTGAAACTAGTTTCAAGTAATTATCATTCAACGGTTCTTTTTCAGGCTTAATTGCAACAGCCAGATAGAACGGGATGCAGTTACCATGGCAACCGAAGTATGGATGGAAATAAAACCACTTGAGCATCGGTGGCGTGAAGAATGTGATGGCATCCGGCCAATCATAAGATGTGACTGTGAAGGTTCAACGATCTCGAGAGAAACAATTGACAAACTTATACGTTTACCTTAATGTTAATAGCGCCACAAGATCGTGAAAATATTAACAATTCTGACCAGAACTGTTTCAGTGATTTTTATTGACCGTCAGGTGGATAAACGTTAGCGAGGGGGAGTAGAAATTTCGTTTTTTTGACATATTACTCCATCAAAACTACTTTCAAAGATTTGCCTTTTGCAAAAAAACAAAACAAAAAAGACTACTGTTATATTATCTGAAAACATGAAATCATGAATAAATATATAAATTATATACAAAACGAACGTTTAAAAAAAAATTTATTTTAACATATTTTAATATTAAAAACTTGCCTATAGTAGGGCTTGTTTTTTGTTTTGGAGTTGGGTTTTATTGTCAACTCGGTCCGCAACTCCGAGTAGAGTGAACTTAAAGTAAATGAGTGTCCATTTAAACAAAAAGTAAGTGCTACTATAGGGCAAGTGTTTACATATTAATACATACGTTAAGTATATGAGTGTACACGTTTACTTTGAAGATAGAATGAAATAATATTACGGCTGCCAAAACAAAACAAAATACAAATATTAAAAACAACTATAGAGAAGAACAATATGTCAATAGTAAATATAATAGTTTTACGTCAATAGTAGGTCTAATAGTTAAATATGTGTTGAAAATTTGCTGGAAATGAATGACAAGACGAGTTACACAATTCAAGAAATATATTTATACATCGTGAAAAAACAATGGCAGTAGCATTATTCTCTTATAAATTACCATTAACTTCATATAAACCAGTACATCAAAGTCAAACAGCACTTTCGTGATTGTGATGGCAGATGCATAGACTGACAAAGTCGACGAGCTTCTCGCCGAAACAAATATCTATGAGTTAATTTCTAGTGGCCACAGCACAATGACTTTATGAGTTAGGTGGCCACTTACTGTCAACGACTCAACAATGTAAAGTTTCGTCGTATCGATGGCTAAACCCCACACCACTTATCTCAAACTTTTGCCATTTTGAGTTATTGGTATGAAAATTTTACCTCAGGTATTGGAGAACATGTAACCTAGTAATTTACAAAAATGTGGAAGTTTGGGAAATTTTGTTTCAAAGTTGGGTTTTATAACAAGATTAGATTGCTCCACTAGACATTTTTTTTGCTTTCCTGTAAAATTGATTTTTTTTAGATAGGTGTTGTTGGGAGTTTAGCCATGGATATACTATAACATGGATGTGAAAATGGTTTTAGAATCACTCTCCTCGACTTCGGAAGTAGCAAAAAAATAAATTCATGCAATGGAGTGATACATCACTCTGTATCGGAATGATTCCTGGCAATAAACCACAACTGAATTAAACTAATTACAATAAAATTCTATCAAACTAGAGAAGACAGCAGTCAGACAACTATGTGTTATTTCGATTAGTTAGGTTGTCAATTGTCGTTAAGGATGGATTTGCATACTGTTGAAGAAAGTTAAAGAAATTACATAAATCACCTGGTCAGGGATTTTGGGATATAGCTCGTGCAGTGACGATCACTTACGAGAAAACACAATCTACCAACAACATAGCAAAGTTACACTAAGACATAGCAATAAAGATCCGAAGCGTGAAATAACGGGGAAACTAAATGATCCCCTGGAAATGGAAACAGGGAAAATTATGGCTCGCGGAGGTTGTGTCGCTTTACGAAAGTATCCCTGCTCTCTCACGCGTCAAAGAAAGGTGTTCACCGGTTGCTCTTTATATAAATATAAATAAGAAGAGTCAGTTCGTGTGTGTGTGTGTGTGTGTGTGTACGCGAGCGAGTATTAGATGTGTCTGGTGATTGACTGGGGCTTTGTGAGGGACACCAATACTACAACTTCCCAGTAGGTGTAGTAAGTCCTCGCCTCTGGGGTGAATGAAAGTCAGATGTCTCTGATAAATTTTGTTCTGATTACATTATTGCGTAAGATATAGTTTTTTCTATTGTTATATTTTTGGCATTTTAATAACTTTCATCACATACTGAATGTAGTATTCTTGGGTAATTTTAGAAAACGTGAACATTTTAACAATGTAGAGGAAACACAGGAAGATATTTCGCTTTAAATAAGCTGAATTTCTTTTATGAAAAAATAAACACAATACTAGTTTTTACACGATGATTATTTTATTCCGTTAAAAAAGACCCTCACATAATACGACAGCTTTTTGAATCACAATATTTAACACTATTTTTATGTTATAAATACAAGGTGTAATTTACCTTCACACATGTAGACTAACCGAATAAAATGTGAGTTTTTGTTCTGATAAAATATTTTATTTTTATTTACCTATATAATATAGCTCTTAAAAGAGATATTTAATTGGATGTCCCTCTTTTCATATTTCATTGAGCCTATCTTCTTGCATTTCGTAAGAACGGTTGTAATTTATTTACAGTTAAACATTGTTTTACCACTTACTTAAAAATAAAAATAATTGTAACAAAATAAAGATAATTAGGGTATTGATTATTCTGAAGTGCTGTATATAAATAATATACCAGCCCATTTAGGCAAATGGAAGAGTGCATTAAAATTAAAGGAGAGAAAAGGCAAAATGTACTGTAATGGCGGAATGGAAAGTTTGCGTGCTATGATTTCATACCGTTTAATACGTGAACATTTACGTAATAAACAAATAGCTATTGGTGATATGGAAAAACAATGGAAAGCTATAAATGTACTTTTATTAAAATGACCCTAAAACAACCTGCAATAAAGTGAACCTTTTATAAAAGGTTTTATTTTGTTGGGGTCAATGAAACGTATTATCTACGTTGTAGAATACCTACCATTGTAGATATTCGGTTTTATCATTATTTTCTGTGTCTTGAGCAGTTTTAAAAATATATAATAAATATTAAAAAATATTCATGATTACGTGAATTAAGAATTGCTCATACTAGAAATGCGACTCTGAGCAGCTTTAACAAGAATGGAAAGCAAATGTTAGAATATATGTACCTTTTTTTATAAAAAAGACACTGAGCTATTCACAATATTAAAAAACGTATCCCAAAATATATGAGCATATTTTTTCTTCGTATTTGTCATGAATGATACTTTTTCTTGGTATTTTTATTACACTGTCAAACTTGTGTTTCTCCTTATGAAAACATATAAGATTAAGTTATTAGTTATTCTCATAGAGGCACTTTACGTAACAAAATAGGTAAATTATGCTCATAAGTACCAACTCACAGATAATTCATAAAAGCAACATCTGAAATACGAAAGCAATAGAAAATCGTCAATACGTAAGGTTGTATATATCGAGGTCGTCATTCACAAAATCCTTGACTTTGTATAATTACCTTATACAACATTAACATGAAACATGAATGAAATTAGTTTCAACGGATTTATGATATTATTGTGTATTTTAATACTTCTATATTGTATCTGTAAGTTATTGTTATTAACTAATAGCATTTATTATACTGATTTTGGGTATCGTTAGGGCCATACTATAACTCATTCTGCAAAGGTTAATTTTGCTTTATTAACTGTTACAAAATATTATTATCTAAACGAACCGTCCCCTTCGGGTAAAAAAATTGTCCAGTTTCATAGATTATGTTAAACAAGAATGTTAGTGAATCAAATCAAATATAGTAATTGTTTACAAATCAAATATTGTATTAGTAGTTTGTCACTTAATACAATTTGATATTTAGCAAATATTTGTAGTAATACATTTTTGTATTTAAAAAAATTCAAAATTACTATGACCTTTAATACAATTTACATTGTTTATTAACTTTGAAATGTAAATCACAATGTTTTATCATAAATGTTTTATCGTAAATCCATAATGTTTTTATAGTTATTTCATTTCGGTGTATTTAGAGCTTTAAACTTAAATTCAAGCAACAAGCCACAGCTTTGTTCAACAAACCACAGTTTTCTGGATTACAGTATTGATGAAGACGCATTTAATTAGCTATCTGTAAGATGTAACCTGTCTTATGGACCTGACATGCCTTATTACTTGCAGTCACCTGCAGGAGTTTTCCTAACGAGAAACCTACCATTGAGTAAATTACGTGTTTACTTTATGCAATTACTGTCACCTGAAAAGTATTGGGACAAGAATTTATTAAAGTGTTTATAATGTAACCTATCTTGTAGACCCCGGTTGGCTCGGACGAACCTTACCTCTTGCAGCCGACCTCGGCTGTCTAATTTAAGTCACCTATTAGCCTTCCTTCAAAAGAAGTACACTAACTCTCTTACTCTATTTATAATTTCAAAATTTGTATATAATATTTGAAAAGTAACAAGATAGACTTTGTTTATATGTGGTAACAATGATAAATTTATCAAATTATGTCGAGTTTGGTATCGATCTTAATATTTTGAAGTACTTTTCAGATATTCAATGGAAATTTGGAAGTTATGATTAGCTAATTTACGAAGATAGGATGCTAAGAAGAGGTGACTTAATAAGAAAACAGTGGAGGGCGACTGCAAGTGATATGGCACTTGTCCAGGTTCACAAAACAGGTTACATCACACAAATGTGATCTATAGAGACTATAATGAGCTCCATCAGTGTTAAAACAAATACCTGCACTTTTACACAGTTTCAAAAATCTTGTTCTTTATGATTACCACCGATATATGTAGTACATATCTTACTTGATCACGTGCTGTTAAAATGCTACTCTATATGAAAAATATTGATCTGTTTTACATCTTTTTATTCGAAGCAATCTAGTACAGGTTTGGAAACCAGATTCGATGAATGTGGTGCCAATTGTTCGCACAATATTCAAACTTAACAGCTAAACGTCACGTTTCTTACAGAGGCTGTATTAAGTAAAGTGTGCTATAAATGGCAAAGTGTTTAGAAAGGGACCGACAATGCTGAGTACCTATACGCTCATTTTTGGAAAATAAACAGTATAAGATACTTTGTTAGGGAGTCAATAAACACATTCCTTATACCTCCCAAAAGGCTCTCTCTGGGCTTATTTCGTAAGCAAAGATAGTAAATTTAATGATAAATAGACACCAACCCACTCAAAATCAATCATTTCGGTTATAGATAGTGTCATCATCATTAAATTAATGACTTTATTAATTTATGTATTTCATTAATACGCTACCTATATATTTTTAAATTGTATACATCTAATGATAACGATGACGATAACGAAAATGGTGTCGATAAAAAAGTTTATATTATATTTTCATAATATATTGAAACATACAAATATTGAAAATATTGATTTCTTATGTTTACCAATGTTTAACAAAAGACTGTATTCTTCAGTTTGTTCTACACACGTAAAACGTTCTATACACGCTTTCAAGATGTCGAATAAATACGCCTATATATAAAGCTAATGGCCTAAAGTGTCAATCAACGTTGAGTAAACGCCTTTCAAATGCGCGAAAGGTTGATTGGTTGTTGGTTGTTACTTTCGTAGTTTTACCTGAAAATTTAAATTTTTAAAGGGAAAATGTGATTTCGTATAAATTACTGACACACACACACAAACACACACACACACACACACACACACACACACACACACACACACACACACACACAAATCAACAATAACATATATTCATGGTTGGAAACCAATATATAACAGATGTAAATTCTTATTTAAAAATGACGAATAAAAAACCTCACAATTTACCAATAATTGAGGCAGTACGAAATCGCCTATTGCAGGCGTTACCAACCGGTGGTACGCGGGAAGATTTCAGGTGGTACGCATCACGCGGCCTCATCAAGAAGCTCACCAAATGAGTTGGAACTGCAGGAAACATTTGTGGATTTAACAGAAGACAATTCCATGATTGATGTTTTTAAAGAGAAATCATAATTAGACACCTGGATCAGGTGTAAATCCAAGTATCCAGTGCTCTCCCGAAAAGGTTTACTGTTTTTGATGCCATTTGACACTACTTATTTGTGTGAGAGTGATTTTTCTGAATTGTATATAAAAAATTAATATAGAGCCAAACTAACAATTTTTGAAGATGACTTAAGAATCAAATTTAGTTCAATTACTCGAGCAATTGACTCTCTACTGACAGGCAAACAGAAGCAAGGTTTCGGAGCAATCAAAATACTCATTTGACCTTTATTGATTTTTGTTAATTTATGCGTTATCTTGTATGATGTTTTTGTATGGATAAGAGTAGGTATTAAATATAACTGTAATGTTTAAATTTTTTTTAATTGTCATATCTTTATTCAAAATTAATGGCAAGTGAATGAATAATTAAATAGCTTTATTACTTATTTAATAAAAAAGTAAATAATGGACGTGTTTATGACAAAAAATGTGTTTCTAAAAAACAAATAGATTCAGGGGGCATTCTTCCAATCTTCACCCCCAGCCCCCCTGCGGATGGTGGTAAGCCAAAATCTACAAAACCTCCAAGTTGTACGCAGTTGCTAGAACTTTGGAAACCCATGGCCTAGTGCATCATTGTTGAGGGCGTGACGCATTGCATTGCGTTTCTGTTTATAAACATAAGCTGATATCAGTAGCAGTCTGTCAAGTTACTTGCAACTGTCGATGAATAAGAGTGTATTCTGATAAGGAAATTATTGTACTGAGTAAAACAAGACCTATGTTGAAGATAAATAAAAAAGAAGCGTTTTTTGTAATAATTCACAGTACCAGCACAAAATAAAAATTTAATTTTTAGAAAAGGTTTTGTAAATGAAGTTAATTTTAGTGTTTAACTTTACAAGCAAAAAAGCGGTATTGCTAGCTGTGTTATAATTTAATTACTGTACAGCTACGAGCCGGTGAAGATATCTTCGCCCCGGTTGAGAACAGGTTTCCTTCAGGTAAGTGACTCTATACACGCGATAGTTTTCACTTATTCTCAGTATCAGGGGATAATTACGCCATTTCCTTAATCTTATTTAATTCTATATGCCCTTACTAATCTGTTTTCTCCAAAGGGGGTAACCATAGACAGTTTTTTTAAATAATTACAGGGAAGGCATATTTCAGGTGCAACACTTGATACACATGATGTCTATTATCCCTCTTAACATTCACATACGGGTTTCATGTCCCTACCTTGATCCTATCTATATTCACAAACCTTCAATATCATTCAAGACGATAAGTGTTATATAGCCTGATAGCCCTTAAGCTCAAAATAAGTAAATAACTGTATTTCATCTTAAACTAGTATTTCTTTAAGATTTTCGTCTAAGCTTTTATTTTTTTATAATCGGTTTTTAAAACATAAAATAATTGGTATTGAAAGAATAAATAATCAAAACGAGTTTAAAATTTTCGACGCATGGTCACAGTTCATTTTATTAGTGAACTGCATCAATTTACTCCAAAGTGAATAAATATTGTTAAAATTTCAAACATCAAAAATAGTAAACATGACGAGGTTAATAGTATTAAACCAAATTTTATTACGATCACTAACTCTAATTTTGTTCTTTGAAATTAAAAAAATTACTATTACGTTATACAAAAAAGGGAATTTTCAAAACTATGTCGTGTAAGAAATTTAAAAGTAAATTTAATTTGAATTGAAACTAAACATTTTTACTCCCTGATTGAATTTTGTTACAGGATCTACATTTATCTCAAGCTATTAAAAAAATGGTACGTCATGTACTGAATATTATTCACCTGTTTTTATTTCTATATCATTACTTCTTAATTTCTACGATCTTGCTGTAAGGTGAAGAACTGACTTCCCTAAAACTAAATTTTCCTTTAGCTTAGTAAAATCGGAATGCTTTTACTTAGCCGTGCCTTTGATAAAAATTTGATTCCTACAAATTATGGTAACGAGAGTCTATTAAAGAAAACGAATATAACCAGAATATCATTTCTAACAAAAATAGTTTAAAGCTATATGCATTTTATTTTATCGTGTTTATAGTACTATTATTACAATTTGTTCTTAAATATTTAATAAATAAACCATTGCTGAAGGAAATCACTAATTAAATCATCGAAATTATTAAGGATATTTTATTAGATTTATTTAACGAAAACTAATATAACCCCAAACCTAATCATCATGATTTCTTACGTCTTGTAATCATTAATCTTGTATTTAATAGAATAATGATCCTGTGGAAATAGAGATCAGCTGACATTCGATCGTAGCACGAGGCTGACAAACTTCCAAACCTAATTATCATGAGTTCTTACGTCTTGTAATCATTAATCTTGTATTTAACAGAATAATGATCCTGTGGAAATAGAGATCAGCTGACATTCGATCGTAGCACGAGGCTGACAAACTTCCAAACCTAATCATCATGATTTCTTACGTCTTCTAATCATTAATCTTGTATTTAATAGAATAATGATCCTGTGGAAATAGAGATCAGCTGACATTCGATCGTAGCACGAGGCTGACAAACTTCCAAACCTAATCATCATGAGTTCTTACGTCTTGTAATCATTAATCTTGTATTTAACAGAATAATGATCCTGTGGAAATAGAGATCAGCTGACATTCGATCGTAGCACGAGGCTGACAAACTTCCAAACCTAATCATCATGAGTTCTTACGTCTTGTAATCATTAATCTTGTATTTAACAGAATAATGATCCTGTGGAAATAGAGATCAGCTGACATTCGATCGTAGCACGAGGCTGACAAACTTCCAAACCTAATCATCATGAGTTCTTACGTCTTGTAATCATTAATCTTGTATTTAATAGAATAATGATCCTGTGGAAATAGAGATCAGCTGACATTCGATCGTAGCACGAGGCTGACAAACTTCCAAACCTAATCATCATGAGTTCTTACGTCTTGTAATCATTAATCTTGTATTTAATAGAATAATGATCCTGTGGAAATAGAGATCAGCTGACATTCGATCGTAGCACGAGGCTGACAAACTCCAAACCTAATCATCATGAGTTCTTACGTCTTGTAATCATTAATCTTGTATTTAATAGAATAATGATCCTGTGGAAATAGAGATCAGCTGACATTCGATCGTAGCACGAGGCTGACAAACTTCCAAACCTAATCATCATGATTTCTTACGTCTTCTAATCATTAATCTTGTATTTAATAGAATAATTATCCTGTGGAAATAGAGATCAGCTGACATTCGATCGTAGCACGAGGCTGACAAACTTCCAAACTTAATCATCATGAGTTCTTACGTCTTGTAATCATTAATCTTTTATCTAATAGAATAATGATCCTGTGGAAATAGAGATCAGCTGACATTCGATCGTAGCACGAGGCTGACAAACTTCCAAACCTAATCATCATGAGTTCTTGCGTCTTGTAATCATTAATCTTGTATTTAATAGAATAATGATCCTTTGGAAATAGAGATCAGCTGACATTCGATCGTAGCACGAGGCTGACAAACTTAAATGATCAATAAACTCATTCCTCACGAAAATAAGAAAAGAATTTACGAGTTTATGCAAATAGATAGACACGGTCACAGCTGGAGGGGATGGAGGGTGAAGATTGAGGCAGGATGGAAGACGGTTGAAAGATTGGCTAGGTCTAGACGACACTGGATTTTAAACTCAATTTGGATCCAGTAAACATATTACAGATAGTGCTCCTATGATATCGACAGTGAACTTTCTGATAACATGGGACATCGTTGTGAGCTTAGAACAATCTTAGCATTTCACTATTTGTGGAGTGACTGTTGTTAAAATCGTAACAATGATTAGATATTTTAAAACTGATACAGGTTTTAAAATTTCAGTAACAACAAACATTAATCCTGGCGCAACCGTCCGAGTTTTGCAATTATATCAGGTGTCAGATACGACCTATATGAATAAGCTGCCTAATAGAGAAACTGCATGTTTTGGCCATTCTCGAACAAGGTCAAGTGAGAGATACTGGTTATGGTTGCGGCAAAGCATAAATAATGCCAATGGAGTATAATTTTCAGGTTAGGATTGTTAACACACATTACAAATATAGGCCAACAGTAGTTACACCAACCGCCAATGACATTGTACAAACGGCTGATTATGCGGAACGTCCTGCAGAGTTCGTCCTCGTCGTTGGCGTGGCAATAATTAAAAGCAACACGCTCCATCGCCTCTGCGCAGAGAAAGTCCCCGTTTGACCTTTAGGTTAGATGATATTGTAGTAAGAAAGTGCCAGCTTTGCACGATTCTCCAGCTGGGTGATTGATTTATTGGAATTCCGAGCGTGCTTTGCATTTTGGCTGGTTTCCTTCTCGCAAGGTACTTAAGGCATCGTTGGCATCCAGGATAGAGAAGCTAGAAGCATGCAATCCTTAGTTGGGGGGAAACTATCTCCGTAGAATTGTTCTAAAGATTGATTTAGTTGGTGAACGCATTCCCCACCAAATTTAGATTCAACCACATAACTAAATTCACACACAGAAAGGTGAGTTGCGCATACAGGGCAGTTTAGAAACAATTTCTAAAATTATGTATCACCAATTTTTTCGTTCAACCAAATCTATTGATAAGTCATTGTTTATAGCAGTATTTTTAAAATTATTTTCTTTTTTAGGAAGGTAAATAAATAAAGAATGAACGCCAAAATATTGTGTTACATGTTAACATAAAGACTTGGTTATTTTGGATTTGAAGATTTTCTTATAAAAATTCACATTTTTTTTCAAACATGTAAATGAAAAGGCGCTGTGTGAAATGTATGGGTTTAAGGATGATAACCACTTTAAGGTGAGGATGTGTTGAATTTCGCTGTAGATGGCAACATCTATTGGTAGCGATATGGGACTTTATTTGTCCTGATAATAGGACATGGAGAATATGTTCCTGATATGTGGAGGACCGCATTCCCTAATTAAATACACTCTATATGGGCCTCTAGCTACATCACCCTGAGTCTAGAATCTCGTCTGATGACAGGGACCAACTCGTCTAAGTGGTCAGGTACGTTCCTGTGCTTCTAAGACACTTCAGCTTGTATCACATTGTGATAGTCGGCAATTTTTCCTCTCTAGCTCGATTCACATCGCTTAGTATTTGTGTTTCTTGTTATAATCAATAGTTATAAACAAAGAGACGGTGATAAAGATTTATCATTTCTATAATCACTACCAACATAAACTAGTGAAATAAATAAATCTGAGCTGATCAATAAAGCAAATTCTAGATACGTTTAAATACATCTAAAAGTCATCAGAGAAACTCATTACAAGATTTAACTGGAAACAATTCTTTAGTGCTTATTGTAAGTTTATAGATTTTGATCTCAGAAATTATAGATTTATATACCTTTCTTAACATTTATAAGCACTGGCATAACCGACGTAAACAAAATTGACTCCATAAAGCCGAAATTACTTTTGTTGCCCACCGAGAAACACAGTGTTATTACACAGTTCCTCTTATTCGTACAAAGTTGTTACGTCGGTATAAAGTTAAAATGAAATCTAAGCACGAAATACAATCCAATATATCCATAAAAAGTGCCATAAGAAATATTAGGAGTTTTAGTCAGCGGCAGCGGCAGGTTGGACTGTAACATGTAGAAGCAAATAAAAGACAACCTAATTAATCTCACATTCTCAGGCTCCACAGATTTTGTCAAAGTAAAGTCTTTTACAAAATTGTATTTGTGTGTTTTGTCTTTCAACATTCTCAACACAACGTCTCTTCAAATGGTCTTCAACTAATCGTCAACTACTACTTCGAGATTAGTATACTACTTTCATGGTAATTATTCATGAAACTAAATCAGATGAAAAAATTACGTGAAAAGGATTAAATACGTGAACATATATGGAATTATATTTTTGTTCTGTGAAATTCCACCTCTTAAGATATAGAAGAACATGGTCGAATTAAAGACATTAAAAGCTTTTCCTACCAGAAACTCTTTATATTCGTATAAGCAATAGCAGTTCCACATATGCAGAGTGATATCCTTGGTTGTGATACTTCGGGTACGGGATAGATAACTATCTTCACCCCGGTGGAGACCAGGTCTAAGCATGCAACTGTACAAACGTAATGTCGTAATTTCGTTTGTGAATTGTTAATTTAATTATGATTAAGTTAGGTACATAAAACCCTACGGTAGAGAAGGGATCATGTCATCGAGTCTGCAGGGTAATATAGGCCTACCTCAACCAACTCTCATCTATTTATAAAGTCGTGTCTGCCTGTTACATCTTTTAAAAAAAGATAGGGCAGGATAGACTGGGAATATCACATAATTTCAGGTATAGTAAGGACCACGTAACCGTGCACTTGGCCTTGATAGATCGCAGTAGGCGAGACGGGAAGTAGAGAGTTAGTATGAACACTTTTGTACAAACATGATGATATGTTCCTTGGATGAGACTGTCGATATTGGATAAATTCGATGATAAATTAGCTTCCGTATGAAATAAAAAGCATTCTTGAAATATCTGTAGACATGTTGGATGGAGAAGCTGTTAATGTATGGATCATTCTGAATATGTAACATGTTTTCAGAAATGGTAATACATGAGAAATGTCGTGCGATGTGTTAGGGCCAAGTGCACGGTTACGTGGTCCGCACTATATAGCGAATAGAAGAAAATTAAACTCGTATGGCATCCCGTGGGCAATGTCACTATCGTGGCGTAGACTTGCTCCCAGTCGGAGTGAAGAGACGCCTACTCTTATCCTACAAGAAGAGAATACGTAGCAAGTACTAAATCATGAGTATGGTCCTTTTAGCTTATGCGAACCTTGAGTGACACTTTTCTACACTACTCCACTAATTTTGTCATCATTATCTCCAAAAATATTATTGTTGTCATATGACCGCCCATTGTGATAAGGTCATTGCCTAAGGAACTGATTTCCGCTAACTACTTTAAAACAAGCATTCGAAAATAAAATATTCCATAACATAACCGCTAAGATAACGTTCAAAATATCCGATTTATGAATTATTTTCGAATTATCGTGACAAAAATGAACTTGAGTTAATGTTTTTAAGACAGCCGAAGAGTGAAAACAACATTAGTTCAAATCCGTGGTTAAAAAATACACTCTCTTGAGTGGAGTTGAACATTAAACAAAGTTTCACAGAGATGACCGTGATTAGTGGTGGCTTATATGCTGATGTTATTTGCGCCGATAACATTGACTCTTAACTACCTTTCTCTTACGCTTTACCAGGTCAGACAGCTGACACGGTTTACAATGCCCAGTACGTCTAGCAATAAATGCGTGGCTGCGAAATGGTTCAACTGCATAGCCTCGCGATCAGACGAAGGTAAAATACGCCTCATAAACTCTAAACGAAATTTTAGCAAATTGTAGTTTTAATAATCTGTTTTATCATTAGTCAATGAGTAGAAAACACATTTTCTAATTTTACAAACAAATGGTTATTTTCTACACGAAATTTCTACAAGTAACGATAACAATATACCTTTTGACCTTTTCCCTCTCTCTCTTTCTTTCTTTCTTTCTTATTTTATCTTCTATCTTCATTCCATTCGTCGCCTTCTTCTCTTTTAAATTTTTGGAGAAACTATGATATATATTTCTTTTTATAAGAATTATACTTTAGGTAATTTTATTTATTTTACTATTGGTTTTATTTTTATTTTATGCTTTGAGTAAATAAAATTTGAAAAATATATTTACGCATAATTTTATTATTTTTTATTGTGTTAGGACAGTACAATATATTGTCAGTATTTTAGAAATATATTATTTTTCTCGATAATTTTACAGTCGGTCACGATCATAGACAGATGATTAATGCTACTAATAAACTGACTTAAATATTTTCTGAACATGTAATTGAAGTAATTGTTTGAAAAACTTACTGAAACAAAACGTTCGATAGCACTTCGTCATTGCTTTAATTTACTTCAATTATAAGTTCGTCGAATCAGTATTTAGTGTATTAATAATGTATATAAATTTTATTACATCTATTAGTCTATCATTACATTCACTTTATGCAGCACATGAAATTAAAACATATCATTCATAAAAGTATCCATTTACAGTAGGCCTATTCAACTCCGCGCACAGAAAGCTACTCTACAGTTTTGGCTTCCGTCCAACTTTCAGGAATACAATCCATGCACTCCCATCCATTAATTTCAAAATAATTAAAGATACCTTCAATGTTACTTACACATTCTACTATACGGTAGTAAAGTAAAAATCAATAATTTTCCCGTTGTATTTTAATACAAAATAACGTTTATAATGACAAAAGGTTTGATTATATTTCATCGTATATATTTCATACATATATATATAGCCCTAGTATTGTATTTAAAATAAATATATTTATCAAACTTATCGATTTTATAATGACAAAGAATTATATTTTAATCAATATGGTTGTATTTATTTTGTCTATATAACCTTAATAACTACATTTTTAATAACTCAAACTACCTCTTTATTTAGACAAGCCTAAGAGTGCTATAACAGATTTTTATTATATTAATATTTACTTTAAAATAATAGTTCAATATAAAGCATTTTATTCACTCACATTTTTTGATCCAGCCTTTCGGCTACAACTATTTCACTTACACGGTGAAGCCATATACTGAATGTTGAAGTCTTTTTAAATGTTGTAAGTTTGAAATTTAAAATATATCTATTTTCTTGTTTTATAAAGGAACTAAGATAACCTGGTATTGTTTTTCAATGGCACTGTGAGTTTAAAATTGATTAGGTTGATGTTAATTAAGTTTTCAATGAATGCATTTTTTTGAGAATAACCAAAGCCATTTTGTTACAGCCCTGGATTTATCAAACCTATCTGCCCTTATAGGATTTTTAACTGACTTCATGTTATATGTTTTAACTGATTTCATGTTATTATATTTTAATAAAAATATTGAAAAATATTAGATGTGCACGACACAAAATACTCCTTTCACTCTCTCTCCGGGTATCCTCTCTTTTCCTCCTTTTATCCTCTCTTCATCCATTCCATCTCTCTTCTTCTTCTCTCTCCCTTTTTTCTACTAAAATAAAATATTTACTAAATAAGTTCGGAGGAAAACTAAATACGCGTGCGAGCGTGTATGTATAAAACTATATGTGCGGAGATGGTTGTATCATGGTGTTTTATTTATAATAATTATATTTTATTTATTTACATAAATTAATGAAACTAGAACATAAATTGTACTACAGATGATCTAGCATTAGTAAAAATATTATTTCGAATTATATTTCATGAACTTTGTGAAATTAAATCTGCCAATGTAATATTGATGATTACACACGCCACACACACGATAATGTAGATGATTTCCATGATGACACACGCTTTATGTTTATTATATACCACATATAACCACACATGACCATTATATGTCCCATATAATTTCACTCTCCGTAAATAAGAGCCGGCGTACCTGATTCATACGCCATGAAATTAGTAAAAATTTTGAGACAATTTATCCTTCCGATGAATTCGTTTTGCTATGAGAAATTGTTATTGTTATTGAAAATACAAACACAGTGTTGCATAAAGGAGAGGTTTAAGTGACACTATGTGGCCCAGGAACTACGGATTATCACCGGATACTGAACGGGTTTGTTTGCATATCGATGGCTTCAACCTTCGTCCTACAGGTCGATACCCGGCTCCTATGGAGCGGAATTACGGACAAAATACTACCCACAGTGACAACACTCAATTATTGCGGTGACAGGACCAAACCGTTACAACGAGTTTACTAACACGTTAGTACGAAACAAATTACACTCGTATTTAGCTGTGATTAGAAAAATTATAGGTGAAGGATAAAAAACCTCCATTATTTTTACAATAAAAATTATTTAATAAAAAATATTTGTTCGTTTTCAGACACACATTATTTTATATTATCCTTCATATTGTTTGAAATTAAAACCTGAAAACATTCAGGCAATAGTAAATAATCTCTAGAGAACGAAGACCATATCTAACTTGTTTACCATGTTACATTTTGATTTGCATGTTAGGAATATTTATGAGCAAATATTGAAATCCTCGTCCCATACAAATATGCATCCCTTTCATGTCTACGTCTATAAACAATACCCTCCCTGATTCACTAACACAGAGTCTAAACTAGAACAATGGACTTGAAACTTGCAAGTAACTTTTTTCGCAATGTCCCCAATAAAAAAAATATTTTGCAGCGTTTTGGCAAAAAAAAATTTCAATTTGACGAATTGATTTCAAAATAAAGACAAAGGGTTAAATATAAATTCTCTCAGTACATTTTTGCATAGTATAAGTTCAGATTAAGAAATTAAAGAAATTAAATATTTGCAGGTACAAATATTTAACGTAATATATAAGTAATATGTTAAATGCGTAAATAAAAAATCTGATTCCTTTTGCAAAAAATTATTAGCTGTAAAATGTAGTATGGAAATTTTAAAACTTGTAGCCTTACAAACATCAATAAACAAAAAAATTAACTTTAATTACTCTACAAATACACTTGATTTAACGAGTTTGCGCAAAGGTTCGCGAACGGTGTATCTGCGGGGATGATAGCACAATTATACGTGTCTTTAGAAAACCATATGAATTTTCCTTTTCCTGTAATATTTTTTTTCTTTGCGCGTTTCGTGATGAGCACATCAACCGAAGCGTTCTTAGTGAAAAAAATCAACAATAACACCCTCCAAATACAATTATTTATAACTTACAACCCAACAATTGCAAAATATTTTGTACCGACTTATGTAGACCTACATTTCGGTTTCAAAGTAACCACCCTGAAACTTACTCTTAGGATTATGCTACGCATGTGGTGAATACAAAATTAATATGGTCGGTGCTTTTATTTGCAATACAATTTAACATAGTTTTGGCCTATTTAGTGAGTTTTCTCCATCTTAAAATAAATCTAAAGTATACCAAAAATGTTTCCATATAGTGGTCAATAAAATATACATCAAACAAAAATAAAATGATAAAAGTAAAAAGAAAAACAATTTCCATATTCCTGAAAAATCTTCTTAAGAAATTACATGGAATATTGGTATAGTTCGAATGTAACAAGAATATTAAAAAAATTCTGAAATAGCTGTTGCTATCGTTAAGAGAAAAAAAAATGTAAATTAAAAGCAACTCCTTCTTGAAACAGAATGCGAAAACATACTACGAGAAATCGATTTCTGTTGTCATCCAAAGAAATCTGTTTCGAATTCTAACAATTGTATCTGATCCCTGGCTCAATGCCATTATTTATTACTCCAGCCCGCAGATCGTGATGATCTGTTTTTGCACATTCGTCTGACAATAACACGTCACGCATGCCACAGACAGACAGGCCACGAACATCCGACGTGACTTATTGTTGTGGACACTTCCCCGCCTAGTAATTTGCTACACGGAACAATTCCTTTAAAACCCGATTACAGAAGAGATGAAATACCTTTCGCACCAATTTACACGCTTCCAAACTTCACACACCTACTGACTTTCCTCATGGCCATGGCCGTTCTCCTGGAGGAAAATACAGCCTGTTTTGTCAGCCGAACATTATCATACCATTATTCCTTTTAAGAGATTAAGAACTTTCAAGAATACAAACTCTAGCTCTCTATAATTACAAATTTTATAAATTTTACCAACAATAAATCCTTGAACGAAATTTAGATTTTGTATAAAGTATTTTCGTTGTAGTTAAACCTCACCTTAAAGAACCAAATTTAATTTTTCCAACTCTTTCAGTGAAAAGTAAAAAACTGTAGTTTACGAAATACTGTTTTTAATTCCGCTAGTTGTTTGATATTTGAAAATAAATGTCTTAGAATTTTGTTTTATCCAACTTAATTACCAAAATATTCAAAGCAAATGTGATCAAATACTGTATATAGTACAATGTGAATCAATTCATGTGTATTGAAAATCATTGCATTTTAGTATTCTGTAACTGATACTGCATAGGTAACAGAAAAACACTAAATTTAATAAAAAAAAACTCTGTATGCTATCGGGATACGTTCGTCAATCAACAAAACAAGTGTTTTTTGTTTGATTTTGTGTCTATTAAGTAGTCTATACCCTCATACTTGGAAATGCATCTTACGTGTTTACCTATATTTACCTAGATTGACATAATTATAAATTAAACGTCAGAGATTCGGAAGATAAGGTCGATTCTTATAAAATAAAGAAACTGATTTTAGTAAACAAATAATAAATAAATGTACAACGAATGCTGGCTTAAAGTTGCAGTCACTGTTACACAGCATCTTTAACTTGCTTGCTCGCAGGATCGTCAAAATAAAGCACAAGAGATCATTGGACAATTCTTGGTTTGATATTTATTTTAAATTTGGAAAAAAGTAAACAAATTATACGATTTTGCTGTAAGTTACTTAATTGTAAGTTATCTGACACACACGCACACGCGCGAAAATTTTAAACAATTTATTAACATTAAAATATTAATAAATTTTCTGATGATGCTAACTGTGTTAGAAAAATGTACATAAAGGTTCTGTAACTGTTTTGTGGCAATTATGTATAATTATTTAATAATTTAAGTAATAATTTGTTTATTAATTGTTTAATAAAACTATACTCTAAAACTAATGAAGAAGACATGGTTAATTAATAAACAATATATAAACCCTTGCAACAAATTTACTTTGTGTACAATTCGCAAACATTTTTTTGTTGTTGTAACCTTCTGATGATACATTCCAATTTTTCTTATTTTTAACACGTATTTCTTTCAAGATTTTTGGTCAAAACTCTTAACAGCAAGTGCTTTTTGAAAAAAGTAGAAGAAAAAAACGATAAACGTAATTTTATTTTAAAAAAGATCGATTTAATAGACTGAAGCTTTTAAATATTTCTCCTCAGTATTTTATCGCAAAATGTATATCTGAAAATAATCATTCTCATAACTTACACCAGGCTATCATATAATACATAATCTGAATTGTAGAAAGATATTTTGTGATGTATGGCTGATTCAGTGCCTCAATACAAACATATAGTTCTACTTGATTTATCCTACCCGGACGACTAAATTTATCACACCGCAAAAACCTGTGTGAAAGTGTTTCACACTATGTACGGTCATTGAAACAAAAATGTGTTTTAAAAAATACGTTTTTAAATACTATACTTATGTGAAATAATCTATTGAACATTTGAGTATTTTTGTTTAAATGAAATTTACTTGTGTTTTGTTTCTTATAAAGACTAAACAATGGTTAAAGATATTTAGCTAACTACACAGTTTTTAAGAACGAATGCTCTTTGTTTGTACTTTACAATGTTGATTTAAAGTTCACCACAACTGCGCGATAAGCATGGGAGCATATCCTTATGCAGAATAAATAGTTTTCATTATGTAGCACACACAGGTTCTCGCTTTGAAACAGAAACTCTGTTGTTAAAATCTCTACTTCCAGATCCGTGCAAATGTTACTGTCTTTATCACTTCAACGTTTGTATTTTTTGTCGTTTTTTAACAAGCATAGGATTTATTAATGTACAATAATTTTATTGAATCACAATCTACAACAAATTGAAAAGATTAAAAATTTAAAATGTTATAGTTAGTGGTGACAAGAGTCATGAGAAAAAAATAATCTTATGGAATGTTGATTCTTTTATTTGGTTTTGTAAAAATGCCTTGAATAGTAAAATAAGGTTTTGGTATGTTTTAGCAAATCTATCAATATTGTTGATTTTTCTTTCTCCAAATGAATTCCTATCTCTGTTGTAAAATGGAGCATTAATCTCTCCACATTTATTTGCCTTATATGTAGATGTATATCTTTTATATAAATGGATACACTTGAATTACTTATTTAATTATCAGTTGCGAAATTCCAACCACTTATTATACAAACGAAAAATAAAATATACTTTTTATAAGATTATAAATATAAAGTAGGTTTATAAATAGAATAACTATACACAGGGCTATGATAATAATATTCTTCCTTCGACTAGAATTTACATTGTATCCAAAATCAAATTAGATTATTGTTAAACTACTATAAGTGCATCATCAAACAATTAAGTTATATAGGCATCGTCACATTCGTATATTTCATTCTTAGTAACTCAATAAAAACCATTTCGAAAAGGTGGTTACTGTCATTCTAGTTCTTTGAATGCGCTCAACTATTATGAATAACATTGCCTACGTATGTTAGGAAAGGATTGTGAGGTATAGCTAGGATTAGGGTAGAGACGTAAGACGCCTCTGGTAGAGGATTTAGTGGGATCACTGTATCACTTAACAGGGTTGTATACCTAAGTTAACCTACTCTATATTGGGGCCATAAAGAAGTATCTGCCCGTTACATCTTCTTGAAAAAAAGAGAACGACGAACAGTAGATGGAATTATGTAAGGCTAAGGAAGAGAAAAAGGATGATCCCCTTATACTGGGCATTGCGCTGGAAGCGGTGCTTGCCTGGACAGACCTCTCAATCGGAATAAAAGGACGTGTGTATCAGCTAGCAGGAAGCTGATAGCACATCTGCATATTTATACATCTACTGGTAAAGCGGTATAATATGAAAAGGGACGTTTTAAATCACTAGAGTTTGCATCGAGAAATGAAGTTAATAATATCAGAACATGGATCCACATTAGTTTTCCCCTAATGCTATACAAGGTCCTTAGATATCCTTACAAAGAGATTTTTTACTTTTAAAATAGAAAAAATCACCTCAATTGTCAAGATACGTTATTTATGTTGGAGGACGCGTAGTTTGACTATAGTACACCGAGGAACTAGGGCACCAGTTAGAGGAATACTCCAAGCGATCTACTCTCACCTCCATCGGACAACTAAATTCGTGAAGAAGCTGATGGTTGTGTGCAGAGACAACTAGAGTACACGCAGTTTTTTAGCCATCGTCCTTATGATCTTAGCCAACTTTTTTGAGTTCCGTTGAAAGTTCCTCATGATGTTTCGCTTCCTACACTTTTCGAAATATTCATCCCTCCCGTCCCTTAAGTGTCAATGACTGAATCCGATATTAACAATCATGATGGCAGTAAACACTGTGCACGACCAGCTTCCTCACGCATATTATTACTTTCTCTGCACTTAGCTTTCGAGTACCTAAAACAACCATTCACTGCTATAGCGTCGGTTGTTATTTCTAGTCTAAAACACGTTTTTTAGGGACATTTTAATTATTACCCTTATCAATACAGTATTACACAGTAGCAGACTTTGAACGTCAAGTGGCTGAGTGCACTCATTCCCCGCGCGCTCAAGGTTATACTATTCCTGTATTACTCGACAGAATGTTTGTAAACTCGGTATAGGTATTTCCATACAGATAAACAACGTTAAAGTAGCCACTACAGGGTTTCCTCATTAATATTAGTGCTCGCTGCCAAGTCCTAAATTAAAATCATAAAGTAATACAGTTACTTTAATAACTGTTGTATGGAACATTGTATGGAACTCAAGGAATTGTTTCTGAAAACCTCAGAACGCGATTTTACTGTAAAAGCAGCTAAGACCTGGCACGTTAACGACTGGCTCTAAAAACACTATATCTGTTTCTCCAGAACTCGTAAAAGCTTGTATAAATGAAAATTCTACTTGCAATTATGTAACACTAGGGAAGAGCCCAATATTTACAGTTTTGAGTAACATTCCATAAAGGAATAAATACGGTCTAAATTCATGTTTGAAAGGTCTTACAATGGATAATACGTCAAATACGAGTATGCTACTTGATAACATTGAAAAGTAACTTTAATGGTACGAACGGCCCTTTTCTGTTATAATTACTTTAAGAGGGAAAATGTTCAATATATTTATTGTCTGTATGAACTAACCTGTCTTGAAGACCCAGGCTGTCCCACAAGTGCTTTATCACTTGGAGCTGTTTCTTTAATGAATTACCTACTAACATCCACACTAAGTTAATTAAGTTTTTAACTTTAATCATAACTTCCTAATTTTTATCGAAATTTTGGAAAAGTACGAAAACGTATACGAAGAACGATACTAAACACGACATAATTTGTTAACCGTTCATACACAAATTTGGGACCGTTCATACACAGGCTATGCCTATTTCTTTTTTTCACCAAATTATCTTTTTTTATACATTCGATAAAAATTTGGTAATTATAATTAGGGTAAGAATATTAATTTACTTAGTGCGAATGTTAGTACACGAATAATTAAAAAAAACAGCTGCATGCGCTGCAAGTGATAAGGCACGTCCCAGCATCCCAGATCTACAAGACAGATTAGATCATACAGACTATAATAAATTATTTTCTACATCCTTCACAAATAATTGTAATTATTGACTCACAGAAGTAATTGATATTGCCAAGATAAAGATTATATTCTACCTATTGATAATGGATATAAAAAAATTAATATATTTACACAACATATAAATAGCAATGTAACCTACATTTAAGATCCTAACTTAAAGATGAAAACAAAAATTAAATATTAAGGTATTCAAAACTTTTCAGCCACAAAATCACAAGACATATAAAACAAAACCCAATCTACTGAACAAGGAAAACTTTACTGACTCACGATAGAAAAGTAGCATACTCAAAACTCTTCAGGATATCAATACTTAAAATTCAGAGCTCGTACCCTAATAAGAAAAATTCCAAAAAATATTTTACAGCAATGTTTTCAACTTAAAGATTGTATAAAATATTTCTTTTAAAATCTATTAAAAATATTTCTTAAAAGTAATACTTGACATTTTTATCTGGAAACTGTGCAAAACCGAGATGTACACAACTGTGCATGAAAACTGCTAAACAACAAAACGTGTCTCTGTAAAGACACAAGACACACTCACAACACATAAACACGTCACTATTAAAACGGCAATAAAATAAAACTAGAACAACGTGTCTTGAACGCACTCAGCTTTCAGTCAGAAAAAAACTTGTTTAAGGTTTTACCTGCAATAAACCATCAGGACACGGGTTTTACTGGATCTCAGGACGATTGTGTAACAAACAAGATGAGACCAGTATCGCAAGTGAAATCTCTTCCAATGGCGCGCGAATATTCCGACCATTTTGCATTTCATCCAAATGTCAAGTCCGTAAAAGTGTGTCAGATGTCCACCAAAACATTCAACCATAATGAGGATATTGTGGCGTTGATCGTATTATAAACTGTCTTAAATTAGAACCTTGCTGTTGCAAAAGTATGAGTATTGTCTTGATTTGTGTTTTGCTTTTACAAGAATAAGCCGCAAACCGGAAATTTTTATTATTTTTATACACCAAAATAACCTGAGTTGTACTTACAAATTTAAAGAATAAAATTTTTGTCTGCAATCCGCACATACCTGTAACAAATAATAATATACTAAAGTTACAATTTCAATAAAAAGTAAATTTTATTACATGTGGCGTGTGTGTGTGTGTGTGTGCGCGCGCGCGCTCGCGCGCGCGTGTTTGCGTTTGTGTGTCTGTTTGTTTGTGTGTGTGTGTTTGGGTGTGTGTGTGTGTGTGTGTGTGTGTGTACGCGCGTGTGTGCGTTTGTGCGTTTGTGTGTGTGTGTGTGTGTGTGTGTGTGTGTGTGTGTGTGTGTGTGTGTGTGTGTGTGTGTGTGTGTGTGTGTGTGTGTGTGTGTGTGTGTGTGTGTGTGTGTGTGTGAGTTTACGTATTTTCACTGTGCAAATACTGTTTTCTTGAACACACTTATCAGTTATAAATTAAATGTAAGATTTTTGCCATGATATATTTATTCAATCTATTTACAACGTTACAACCACGAAATTAACGACAAGCACATGTCTACGCAAACAAAGCTATCTTGACCGTATGCCACGTGACTGGATGTAACGTAGATTGTATTTTAGGTCATCAGAACATAGTCAACAAAGTGTGACCGCATAACGTTACCGGTTATGTTGAGCAATCATTGAATCCAAACATCGGACTCAAATCACCTGCCGCTTGAAAGGTCAATTAAAACCGTTCGTTTACAAAAAGTGACGATTTCGTTTAACCCTATGTTTCATCGATCTGCTGCTCTTTCATCTGCTGCAAACGTTCCCAAATAAATTGAAAAGTGGGACAGATATTAAAAGAGTTGATTTTATACAATCGATACAATTTTTTATAAAAATGTAAACTACTATCGATCAATTATTAGTTTGTAGTCTGTTACAACGTTAGGTTGTTTGCGATTAGTGTATTCTGGCTAGAGATTATGTCGATAACTTTCAGCTGGCCTAAGGTGAAAAGATAACGCAGCGACCAATGACAGTGAAATAGCCTTCTTACTTCAACTACAAATATTTCATAAAGTTTAATATTATTCCATTGTTTGTTCTACCTTTTACACTACTTGTAACTGATACAACAATAAAATATAGTAATAATAGGTTTGTATAGAGAATTCCATTTATTTTGTGCATAATTTAAATGATGACTAGAGAGATGTGTTCCTTTACCAACGTGGGTTATAGCCCCAGTTGACAAGGGAACACATCCCCTAAAATGATGTCCTAATTTATTTATAAAAAAATACTACTATTGGAAAGTATCCAAACCTTGGCCCGGTTTCATTCGATTTGATGCAGACAGAAAAATCTAGGCAGGTTAAAGAAGCTCATAAGGTCTGTAAGCAGTCATCAGATTTGAAACGCACACGTGGTAGAGGTCGGGGGTCAAAGGTTGTGGGGCCGAAAAAAGAGTGAGTCAAGAAACGCCTTGAGTTCAAGAAAAATCTAAAGGAAGAATCCAGTTCCAGTGAAGATTCGACTGATAACATGTCCTCAGGATCTTCTGAGATAGAAATTCCTCCAGGTGTGTCGTCCGTTACAGCTGGAGAGGATGAGTGTCTATTTTGCTCAGTAAAATTTTCTGAAGACTGCACATTTTGGAGGAGAACTTTGGGTCAAATGCCTTATGTGTTGCCTCTGGGCACACGTAGATTGTGCGGGGGCAGAAGTATATAATTACATATGTGACTATTGTCGCACTTGACTATGCTAATTTCATGTATAAGCTGTTAAACCCTTTAATTTTTTATGTACAATTAAATATAAGTTAGTTCCGTTTACCACTGTATTAATTTATGCCCATTTCTAAATCATTTTTAAGGGGGCTCGCTTTTGGAACCTTTTTTTTTTAAAATCAACAAAATTTAATGTCCACAAAATATTTTTGTTTAACCTACAAAATGAAACAAAACCATGTAAGTAAAATATATACCTATGTAGGTAGAACTAACTAAGGTATTTATTGCAAATATTTTGGTTTATTTTTGTACAAATATGAAATTTTTACAATGCAAAAACAAAGTGAGGGCCCGGGTTTGGGTACTTTCCTCTATATGTAATTGCTTACGTATTGGCATAAATTAATATTCGTATTTTGTTCATACTGCTGTTCGCATTTCCAATACGCTTCTAAGTACTTTTTGTTATGGTTCATTTTATTTTTCCTTACAAATTAATTGTGATTTGTTACAAAAGATAAAAAAGTCTTCTTTGGTTTCCCCTAAGAAAACACTTTTCTTCCCTGTAATTTCAAATGATAAAAATTCTTTTCAATTTTATTTCAGATGAAATATAACTGGGTATATTCAGATATTGTTTTATTAATTATTGTTTTGACAACCGTGGAAAGAAGTTAATAGGGCAAGGAACAAAGCGCTATATCCATGTTTAAGTAATAAAATATTAAAAAAACAAAGAAAAATAGAAATTATAATCTATATCTATAATTACATGAAATCAATAATCTACTTCGAGATAGGTCATTAATAAAAACTATGTCAAACACTTCTTGAGGCTAAATTGGAAAGAGGTACATGGTTTAGTACAAAGAACAACTCATTAGAATAACCAAAGAATACATAAGAAAAATGAGGTATAATTTTATGAAAAGGTTAAAACATTATGACCGTATAGATCTGCTAAAAGAGAAAGAAATAGGAAAGTTTTGAAATGAATATTAACTCTAGAAATATTAATACAATAAATCAAAGACAAATGGTGATAAGGTTCAATGAGAAATATCGTAATTTTAAAATTTCAACCCATTTTTGACTGACTATGGAGTTATATACAATTTCTTACTCCATCACCCTCAATTACGATATTCCATCACTTTTAAGATTCTTAATGAAAGGTTTTAGTTTTCAAGGAATTTATTTGTCCATGATATTCCTCCAACAGACGTTAGGAATCTGACCCGAATACACATGCCCACATCCGGTTCGGGTAGTAGGTAATTCTAAATACACTCGGCAACATCTGGTCGACGCGTTTATTACAAGCATACAACTTATGAATTAGTTACTTGCCCATAGCTGTAAGCAAGAAAAGTTACAAGTTAGTGATTTCTATTTAAAGAAATAACAAAACTTCAGGCGATTACTAAATTCAGTTTCACTGATGGTTAGGCTACTTGAAAACTTCTACGTAACGATAAAAAAATCTATTTTTTTCTTAACAACACATTTCCAGTATAAAATAATATTTTTTGGATTATGAGGTGATTGATAATGTTACAAAAATTTTGATTCTGCCAATTTTTACCTCGAATCTTTAACTCTTAAATATCTTTTTTTTTTAATGGGTACTAAAAGGTACCTAATATTTTTATTCGTTACGTGTTTGTGGAAAAACCAAAGTGGATGTCATGACACTGTCAATCGAATGTGACGTCAGCGGGTAGACATCTCTTTTCACAAGAAATGGTCATTTCAATAACCAATAATATGAGCTTTGAATCAGACAATTGCAATATAAAATACAATAAAAATTAGCATACCGCTCAAGGTTATACGAGTAAACAAAAAAATTATAGAACATAAAAAATGTTACGCTGCACAATAAGAAGAAAGCTAACTATATAAACTGCATATGAAATTTTATTTACAGTATTTTTATTAAACAAAACTAGTGGCCGATGTTCCCCTCATCATCATCGATTAATCAATCAGTCATTTTAAGAGCAGCTTTTTATATTATTGGTCATAATAATTTTCTAAAGATTTTTTCTTATTTATTTTTATATAAGATTAAAAAAACTTTTTTTAAATGCTTATATATTTTGTTCATCAATATAACGAATTATCGAGTAGTCATAAAATATGTCAGTATTCTAAAAACTCTATTAAAACCAATTAAAAGTGTAATCACTTTATGCGTCTAGATTGTAGAGATTTGACTCACTCTGTACCAGAATAATAGTCTGAGGACTAATTAGCCAATTATAATAATTTTCTTTCCAATACAAAAAATATTAATAAAAGTGCCTGCCATAAAAACACAATGAAATCATTAATGTAGGTAATATCCTTTATTTCACTAAAAGGATATTACCTTATTATTATTATTATTACTATACGGTGTCATTTACAATATTATATAATAACACCAACAACGTTAATTACCTGAAAAACAATTTACAAAAGTAACAAAGTGAAAGTAACACGTGTTTTATATAAAAACACAAACATCTGTTATCGATGTATTTTTAACACTTTGAAAATTTCTGTAATGATTTTTCAAATTCTTCCCGATATACTGTATATAAATTAAATAAGGTTAAGAGACCAAATAAACACAAAAATTACATACTAAGTGATCATATCGAAATAAAAAATAACATAATTTCAAATATATTTGCTGGTCAATAAAAGATATATAATCATAGGTATAATTATTTCTACCAAGAACTTGTGACGGGTATATTTTGCATATTTAAGATTTCAAGGTCATATTCGTCAAGGTCAATACCTGCATGTTGTTTTTATCATTGAAGTAAGACGAGAGTTATGCCGGAGAGATTGCATGTGACGGTTTAGGAGGTTGGGAGAA
This sequence comes from Prosapia bicincta, assembly GCA_036971475.1. NCBI lineage: Eukaryota > Metazoa > Arthropoda > Insecta > Hemiptera > Cercopidae > Prosapia > Prosapia bicincta. The sequence goes on along the minus strand of JBAIZL010000001.1, from coordinate 353,621,438 downwards.
CTTTAATGGTTTTGGAAGGTCTGAGTAGGTTCATGGCAGGAGTGAGAATTCTTGGGGAAAGATCTGGTTAATCATTTTCTTTCAAAACATTTTTAAAGTAATTTTCTGATTAATTAACTTCAAAAATGCATGACTAATTACTTTTTTCCAAACTTTTACAAAATGTTTAAAACAAACGCTTCAACATGGTTTGGTGTGATTAATTAGTGTTGTGCAGCTCCATGGTGGGCCGCTTCCATTAGATAAAAAATGAGCCAGCGAAGGATCAAGATAGGTCTGAAGGCGTATATCAGTTTTAAAGTAAACCTACTTTAACAAAGTTTTACTTGTTGAACACCCGTTTGACATACGCAACTCTTATTTTCTTCTGCATATAGCTGTTAGTCACCTTCTGTTATCCAGAACCTTCTATATTTATTGTTGCGATTTACTGTTTAAACAGAGGATTGTAAAACAAACACGGACATTTTCATTAATTTACTAAGAAATGTCTTATGTGGCAAAACACCCAACAGATTATCTCGAAGGGTAAAATATATAACCTATCCTCGATTTTGGCATAATATAAACGGATACGTAGTTCAGAACTTTCGTAAAGAGAATGATGTTCAATGTTAGTGTGCCAACACATTTCATTTCATAGAATAAGCCATTTATTTATTTCAAAGCGGAGAGAAAATGTATGGCAAAATGTCATTACAAGGAAAAATATATTTTTCTTTACTGAGTGATTAATCTACTTTTGACTATCACTGTGTGCTTACAATCGGGAAGGGAAATAAACTCTACATCAACTTCAAAGTCACATAACCTTACAAAGTTAACTTCCTTATGCGATAATTATTTATTATTTTAACTTTATTAGTTTTTTTTAATCTAAGCTTTCACGTAAAATATGATGAAAAAATATGTTTTATAGATTTTATTATCCATTATGATCGGTGAGAGGGAAAACTGTCGCTTCTAAATCACAAAGCCTTTAAGGCTATTAGTGATCCCTATATCCTGAAGGCCACTGCTTTAGAAACGATTAAGGATCCATACAGCATAGATAACTGGATACACTGATGGGTCAGCGGTAAAGCATGCCTCTGGTGTTGGCTTTTACAGCGACCCTTCTGAGGGCTGCAGCCCAGTTGAAATTAATGCCAACAACTTCGATGGTAAGATTGCGGCTATAGTACAAGCTGTCGAAAAACTTTGTTCGATCTCCGGAAAGTCGGCATGAGTTGTATTAATCGTGGATTCACAGGCTGCTATAATTGCACTAACTAGTAATACCTCCACCGACTGTGTGCAAACAATGAATGGAAGAAAGACCCTGGTGGGGATGATTGAAGAAGGGTGGTACATTGTGCTGCAATGGCTCCCTAGCCATGTCGTTATTGAAGGAAATGGACTTACAATTACAGGCCAGGAAAAAAGGTGCTAGCGAACAAATGTAACACCTTGCCACAGCCTGACAATCCTATATCTCTACTGACAGCAAGAAGCCTGATTGAATCTACTATCAATGAAAAAACAAGGGAAAGGCGAAAAAAATGAATGCGGTAAAGATATGGAGGGGCCTGGCGCTACTACCACATATCCTACCTAGAGTGGAAGCTGTTGCCAGATTCAGAAAGCTTACGGGTCATGACTATCTGCAAGCCCACCTATATGAAATAGGATTAACAGCCTCACATATTTGCTCTCTTTGCAACTGTCAAAAGATTGACGCTACACAGAATTCCACAGCATTGCAAGTGAAAAATCGAAGCCTGCATCGTCTATACTGGGAGGCTAGGAGGAGAATGGCAGAAATGCCAAGATCAGACATTGGATAAAGTAAAGTGAAATAAGGGATGATCGGCGAAAATTCAATACAATTTTTAAAAATTAATTAGCGGCTTGTTGAACTTATAATTTAAATTGATTTGTTAAAAATGTTTAACTCACTAAGATTTCAACAGATTTACTAGAATTAATAGGTTCGCGAGTAGTTTGAATAAAAAGGCAATCTAAGTTGTTATTACAACTGCTAATTAATAGGCTATACGAAGTCATAAAATATTTTTTTTTAATAATAAAAAAGAAGGTTGGATAAGTTCATTAATTTCTTTTTATAAAGTATGTATTGAAAAATATATTAAATTCATTTTATTTTGAAAAAAAAATAAATCATTACTGTAAAATACAAACGTATCACGCTTAATAGGACGATAATCGTAACGAAATAAACGTAGGCAATATTCAGTATTTCATAGGGCAGGTAAACAGTTGCATTTAGCGAGCTATGTAATTTTTTAAGAATAATGTAAAGGTGCACAATTCCCAGAACACTTATTTTTTGAAAAGTGAATTACAATGGCACATTTCAAGAACTGAATGGTTAAAAAGGGGAACATTTTATAAAGCAAATAGTTTTTTAAGGGTTGGATGAAAGCATACATTTTTAAAATATTAGATAAAGGCAAAAATGTTATAATGTAGTTTTTGAAGAAGTACGTAAAAATGGGCACAATTCGATAGCCTTGTAGATTTTAAGGGTGGGTAAACCAATCACATTTCGCGATTTATATTGCTATCTTTACCCCAGTACAATTACAAAGTACAAACCTGTGATACGCCTGTAATTCCAAGTAAATTAGTAGTTCATAGAAGTTTCAAACATATATTATAGTTTTAGTCAGACTATTAAAGTATTTAATTAAATTATGTAGTAATTTTTATTGTTATTTTACAGCGTTTTACCGTCATCTCTTTAAGTATCAATAATGTCAAACATAGTAAAATTTAAACCCCCACAATTATATATATATATATATATATATATATATATATATATATATATATATATATATATGAAAAAGCAAGAGAAAAACAAATACAAGACTAACAGTGGCAAACAGTGATAACGTCATCAGGAATGAAATGACTGCCAGCAAAAAGCTTTGAACTGTATAATTCAATAAATTAGTCTTGTATTGGTTTTTCTCTTGTTTTTTTCATTGTTACACAAAAATACATATTTTGTTATATATATATATATATATATATATATATATATATATATATATATATATATATATATGAAAAACAAGAGAAAAACAAATACAAGACTAATTTATTGAATTATACAATTCAAAGCTTTTCGTTGGCAAACAGTGCTAACGTCATCAAGAATGAAATGACTGCCAGCAAAAAGCTTTGAATTGTATAATTCAATAAATTAGTCTTGTATTGGTTTTTCTCTTGTTTTTTATTCATTGTTACACAAAAATACATATTTCTTTATATATATTACATAGGCTGATACGTATTCCTTCACTGGTGAAAAAATATCGTGAATATGTAATATTCGGAGTACATCCGCTCATTTTGCAGTTCGCACATTAACTGTTGTTGGGTTCAACTCGTCAATGCTATATGAGATTCTAGCAAAACGTCGGAACTGCGATTTTAGGCACTGCAAAATGAACGGATGTAGTCCGGGTATTAACTATTCATCATTATACAAACCCACACACGCGCGCGCGCATACACACACACACACACACACAGACAGACACATACACGCGCGCGCACGCGCGTGTGTATTGTAAAATCTTCTGCAAAAACTTTATTTACCTTTCTACCATTATATCAAGCGATTTCATTTAGTTTTCTTCATTTAGATTTCATTTAGAACACTTCCCGGACCTACACTATAGGACTAAAAAGATTCAGCTTATTGGTATTTACTTCTATGTTCACGCCGCCTACCTTAACTTGCAAGTTTACATTGCATCTGACTAGCTCAAACAGAAAAGAAAGGCTACACAGTGGGACTATAATCGAAATTAAATTTTAAAGTTGAAGATTCCTAGACAACCAACAAATGCTTTATTTAGAATATAAAAGTTTGTCTTTGACTGTACAGCTTAAAAACAATAAATGGATATCAACGTTACAAGACATACAATTTCATTTAATGTGACAATATAAATTACGTTTTATTGAAATTTTGTCCATTACAACACTTTTTTTTATTGCGACGTAGATAAAAAATATGAGGATATAAAATATTCAGTGACAAATTTGTTTACTCATAATTTCCAAAGCTTGAAATGGCATTTCATGAATATATTACGCTAATATCGATTTGTCTGTATTCTTAGCATCTATATTAAGGTCATATTATGAAATAAATACCTTTTATACAAATTTTGTATTAAGTAATTGATAATAAAATAAACGATTTTATTCTACAAGATTACTTATTTTGATAATTGAAAATACAATAATATATTCAAAGTGACTTTTGCTTGTTGTGACTAAACTTCTTTTAAAGTTTTGTAACTAATCCTTAAAAATTGGAACATTTTACCCACTCTATGGCACAGAAACCTGATGTGACCTACCTTACGCAATACTTTTCGTCCTTTAGATTTTGTGGATACCATAGTTTTTTGTTTTTCTTGAGTGAACCCCAATCAATTAGATACTTCTTCGGTGTCTCGAATTAAACAACGTTTAACGTTTTTCATGAATTTATCCTAACCTAATCAAGAATTCGCAGTGTATACTAACTTTCAGTCTGTTCCGGCAGCTACCGGGATGCCTGCCATTCAGTCCAGGCCCGCACCAGTGCCAATGATTCATTGAATGATCCTAGGGGCATTTAACTAGATTGTTAAATCTAGACTTTAGTTTGTAGATCTATACATTTGAAAATTCCAACTATATTTTAAAAATGACACCAACACGATAATAAAACAGTATTGTATATCAAAGTATTGTTGAATACCTACAACGAAATATAAATAGTTTTAAAACTAAATAATATCGTGTTTGAAGGAATTTAAGAATATTTTCCGACTGAGTACAAACTGAAATTTGAGACAGTTAATTAGGTTAAATGCGCCATTAGAGATGCTACAAATCTGCTAATTATAATTAAAATGTATGCTGAAATTTGTGAATGTTAAGGAATTACCTGGTCCAAGATATCATTGCACGCTGGAAGAAATTAAGTAACATAAAAAATGGTGGAAATAAAGTGGATGAAAGGAGGAAATCCTCTTGTCCAAAGAGCATAAAGACAATGACAAAATGTGAAGAGCTTGAAATTCAATATCAGACCCTACGTATTAGACCTCAAACCCGTGACTACTATCTCGAGCGACTGGCGTCAGTCTGAAACACGTGGCTCGGTATCACGAGTTCGAGACGAGCGCTCCAACGAAAACTCGGTTTCCTCGGAACCAATAGGACCTTCCGAACGTTTCAATTTTCCGTACCGTAAGATAAGTTTCAGTTAGATCCAGGAGTAACATAGACTCTAAGTAGTTCCAGCATGCTCTTACCCAAGCCACTGACTACAATTAAGTGCTAAAGGGTGAGTTACCCTTGTTGTTTTCCTTGTACAGTACTTCCGTTATTTTTGTCGTACAATCAATCACCAAAATGCTATCAAGGCTCACTTTTATACCAGCTATCTATGACTGTATTTTATCCTGATTAACTGTTTGTCTTATGTAGTCAGTAACTAAGCGCCGGACCAGAGAACATGAAGCTTACCTGGTTTACAGCGTTAGGATGCAGCACAGCCTGACTAGAAACTCTGGAGATCCAGGTAATATATAGGTGCCCTTATTAGATCTTTTACTTAGTGCTACCCGTACCTAATTCCACCTACCCTCTCTTATCCTTCTTCTGAGGAGGGCGTGTAACAGGCAAAGAACCATTTATGATTCCGATTGAGAGAGAGGTCTTCAGGTTCGAGACTCTACATAAGTGTGTTCATGATTTCTCTATATATTTTCACCACTATGAAGGATAAGGGAATGGTCATAAATTAGGGCAGATAAATAAAATTCCCTTGTTTGGGGTATAGGGAATGATCTTAACACGAATAAGGGTACAGTCTTATAGGCCTACACGAAGCAGATCTTTCCCACCCGGAGCCCAAAGGTTGTTTACACGTCATAAATTCTTATAAAAAGAAATACTAATATCTTAAATAAATAGTTATATATTTATACTATAGTTAAACTTATTTAACTATATTTATTTATAGTTATAAATAGTTATAGACTAATGTGTTAATAAATAATCATCCAATTTACCGACATCTTAATGACTTCTATTGTTTTAAACACGCTAGCTCTGCCATAAAACTTTTATACTTCGGTAGTGCAAATTATCGACAAATATAAAAATAATGAAAATAGTTAAATATTTTTAACGAAATAAGAATAAAAGATTTACTTTATTTCAAAAGATCCATTACAAGAAGATTAATATTCAAGTGTTTGTTTCAATTCTTCACGATTAAGCTAATTTTTTTATGAATAAATTAATTATAAAAAACCGCTTTAATAGGAAAAATAACTGCACTGCTTTACTAGCATTTCACGGGGTATTAATAAGCTACTGATCCAGCGTATGCAATTACTCCATTTGTAAACCTGTTTCTCAAGGTCGATTACCAAATCAAACTTCTGTCGGTTGTAGAACGCTTTAAAAAAGCGGGCGTTTATTATATATTACGAAAATAATGTAGTCTGACGTTTGTTTGGAAACACTTTTGTTTGCCAATCGAGAACCAACGCGGGGCCTACATTCTCAGAATCTTGGCTGCCGTTTTATACAAGGAATATGTATAGTTAAATATTTAGATTTTAAAACAAATAAATTTCATATAAAGAAACTCTAATGGAACAAATTGCCGGTGTTTAATGTTTTTTAGTTTGTTAGGTACAAATATCAAATCCAGCTCCGACTTTCCGTGGTAAAGTTTAATTATTGTAAAAATGGTTTATTTTGATAATGGTTTAAAACTAGAGGTGTATAAACAACCTGATCACGAGGAAAATAATTTCTTTCGACTCATGGAACCATCTTTCTCGTTGATAACTCTCTTCAACCCGGTTTAGAGCAGATACACTCCATTTAAGCGACTCTCCCTGCCCAATACAGACATTTTTGCATATTCCCAGTAACAGAGCATCATTATTTCCTTCACTTAATCCCACTTAACCTGCTCTATTCTGTCTTATCCTTCTTATCGAAGTGAAATAGTATAAGACGCCTTTTGATGATTCCAAAAAAAAGATCTAATTTTACTATGGTGGCCCTACACTCGTGTTGCTATAATCGTCCCTATAACCGAGCTTTAATGTCCCTAACCCGATCCTACATTTATTCACAACCCTTTCCTAATCTCTATAGTTATACTAGGTGATAGCTTTGAAATTTATAAAAATCCAACTCTTTTTTCCTACTTTCTAACTACACCAAGAAATAACGTTCAAACATAACCCTAAACTTATGATAGGCATAACCTCTACGCCATGTATTTGACACTATACAAGATAATACGAACTCTTTCTACTTCTTAAACTTAGAAAACGCATGTATGATACGTAGTCTTTTATGCGTCTACGTATCATATTTCGAATCCTTTATTAACCACCATGGGCGATCATAGTTAAATTGCATAATAAATCGTAGTAAAACCACATAAAAAATTAAAATCTCTTATTCTGCTATTTTTTTTAAGAAGATAATTTTTCTATTAAAACCTCCTATTTATAAATAGAGACTTTAACCACTATATTTTTTTTTTTTATGGAGAAACTTTTGTATCGCAGATTTAAATTCCGTTTATTCAGACTTTATTAATCCGAATTACTATTTTTAATTAACAAAACAATAATAAGAGTAGAAGAAAGAGTTTTTACTCATTGAGAAAGCATCACTGCTGACACGATGTGCATTAGAGTCCGTACGGAGTTACAATAGCGTTATCGACGTATTGTTAATTTTGTTAGCCTGTAGTGTGAAGGAAGCGACGCGCTCCGTCCGCCCTGATGTCAGTCACGTTGTTGATCATTTGTCAAGTTCAACTCAATTGGCTATAGATTTTCTATAAAGAAACTTGAAACGAAATTAGCGCACTTCCTTAATAACACACGAAATGATCAGTTATGGTAAAATGTTTCAGCTGTATGGAGAGTTTTCGTTTACATAAAAACCACTTTGCACTTGAATTTTCAAACACAACTAATAAATAAAGTGATCCACTGTGAAGGTATATCAATCCACCTGTTTAGAGCAGGTTTGATTCAGGTGAGTGATTCTTCTAACTCAATGACCATTATATTCCTGCAGGGGATCTTGATAGTCTTTTCCTAGTCCTACGTCTTACCCTACCCCTCTTCTTACAAGGGTAGTCTTATTGCTACCCTTCTTCTTACTATGTTACACCTTCCTATGCTTAAACGCAGCACTAAGGACTAAGCATAGTCCTCCCTACCCTTCTTCTTACAAGGAGTTGTAATACGTAGACACTTCTTTATGACCCAAATAGATAGAAGGTCTTCAGGAACACGACCCTGCAGACGTGATCCTTTCACCCCCCCCCCCCCCAATGTCTTTACCAAGGTGTTTTATCTCTCTATGTTTCACCTTCCTCTGCTTAGTCACATTAAGGATTAAGCATAGTCCTTCCTACCCTTCTTGTTACAAGGAGTTGTAATACCTAGGCACCTTTTTATGACCCAAATAGATAGAAGGTCTTCAGGAACACGACCCTGCAGACGTGATCCTTTCACCCCCCCCCCTAATGTCTTTACCAAGGTGTTTTATCTCTCTATGTTTCACCTTCCTATGCTTAGTCACATTAAGGATTAAGCATAGTCCTTCCTACCCTTCTTGTTACAAGGAGTTGTAATACCTAGGCACTTCTTTATGACCCAAATAGATAGAAGGTCTTCAGGAACACGACCCTGCAGACGTGATCCTTTCACCCCCCCCCCTAATGTCTTTACCAAGGTGTTTTATCTCTATGTTTCACCTTCCTCTGCTTAGTCACATTAAGGATTAAGCATAGTCCTTCCTACCCTTCTTGTTACAAGGAGTTGTAATACCTAGGCACCTCTTTATGACCCAAATAGAAAGAAGGTCTTCAGGAACACGACCCTGCAGACGTGATCTTTTCACCCCCCCCCGTAATGTCTTTACCAAGGTGTTTTATCTCTCTATGTTTCACCTTCCTCTGCTTAGTCACATTAAGGATTAAGCATAGTCCTTCCTACCCTTCTTGTTACAAGGAGTTGTAATACCTAGGCACCTCTTTATGACCCAAATAGAAAGAAGGTCTTCAGGAACACGACCCTGCAGACGTGATCTTTTCACCCCCCCCCCCGTAATGTCTTTACCAAGGTGTTTTATCTCTCTATGTTTCACCTTCCTCTGCTTAGTCACATTAAGGATTAAGCATAGTCCTTCCTACCCTTCTTGTTACAAGGAGTTGTAATATCTAGGCACCTCTTATGACCCAAATAGATAGAAGGTCTTCAGGGACACGACCCTGCAGACGTGATCCTTTCACCCCCCCCCCCCCAATGTCTTTACCAAGGTGTTTTATCTCTCTATGTTTCACCTTCCTCTGCTTAGTCACATTAAGGATTAAGCATAGTCCTTCCTACCCTTCTTGTTACAAGGAGTTGTAATACCTAGGCACCTCTTATGACCCAAATAGATAGAAGGTCTTCAGGAACACGACCCTGCAGACGTGATCCTTTCACCCCCCCCCCCGTAATGTCTTTACCAAGGTGTTTTATCTCTCTATGTTTCACCTTCCTCTGCTTAGTCACATTAAGGATTAAGCATAGTCCTTCCTACCCTTCTTGTTACAAGGAGTTGTAATACCTAGGCACCTCTTATGACCCAAATAGATAGAAGGTCTTCAGGGACACGATCCTGCAGACGTGATCCTTTGATTTCCCTGAAGTCTTTACCAAGGTGTTTTATCCTTCTATATTAGACCTTTCAATGCTTAGTCATATTAAGGACTAAGGACCTCCTAACAAGCTATTCCTTTTTACCTCGTTAAACGCAATTTTTCCCTATCTTCGTAGCTGACAAGTCAAAACGGTTAATCACCTTAAACTAAAATATACCAAACATATTAACAATGACATAACTGTATCAGTAGGGTTACGAAAATATAATAATAACAATCCTACAATAATCAGATCTATCTTAATACTAAATACGTTTTAGTATCTAGGTACCTACGATGATGGTAACATGCTTATTTTTACATCTGGTGTTGAATTTGTAACCATAAAGGTCGCTGATACTCGTGCTTTGGATTCTATTGTAAATTAAACAATCGATTAGATTAAATAACATAAATTCATTGCAATATGTGTCTTAAAATTATAAACCTCCATCGTAAGTGTAGATAAAGGCTTAACAAATTAGAATTTTATATAATTTATAATTTTACATGTAATTAATATTTCAGATTTTTCTTCAAATTTTAATTTACTTCAAAGACTGTTTATTGACCTTTTATTACGTTTTATCAAATATTTAATTTTAATGTAATATATATACTTGGAATGAGATTACTTTCTTTCTTCTTTGAATCAGTATAAATTTCGAAAATAAGAGAGTATTAGTTTATATATTACAATTACTTATCTAAAATAAAAATATATGTGATTATTAAACCTTACATGTAAATGATATTTCAGTAAACATTTCATCTCTTCCTGTAAAAACACATCATGATCATTGGAAAAATAATAAAACTTGTCGCTAACACCACAGAATAGAACAATGTTTTAAAAAATACCTACTGAACACTCACCTATTGGATGACTCATGAAAATATTCAAGAAAGCATAGTGATATGTATCAATATGCTTTTAATATCGTACCATATTAAAATACAGCGATGTTACATGTTACCATATAGCAACAGAGTATCCGGATAGTTTATGATTGGTTAGAAAATTAAATAACGATCCTTAACGTATGCTAACCGGTTGATGTATCAATTAACTTCCATCTTGTGCCGATAAAGCAACGAACTTACATGATCCCGTCATGAGATCAGTTGAAACAAGATGACGTAAACCGATTAACCTAACTTAGAAAACATATATAGAGTGCAATTCAATATCATTTTTTGTATGATTCGTTAATTTAAATTTAAGAAAAGCTTACACTAAATACGAGATTAACAATTTCTTTCTACTTAATCGTACCTACTGCTGAAGGACAAGAAAGCACAGATAAATTATACCAAGCTAGCTTCTTTTTTGCATGTACAGTAGAGTCTCGATAGTCCGAATTTCGAGCTTCCTTTAAATTCGAGCCTATTTCTATTTGAGCCTATTTTATCATTCTGAAAGAACATAATAAGTCAGGCTTTCAAGAAATGTTTATACTCATACGTTATGCAAAAGAAAAGAGTCCGGCTTCCAAAAAAAATGTTTATATCAATATGGTATCCAAAGGAAATAAGTCGGGCTTCTAAGAAATGTTCATATAAAATTCTATAAACTCATTTTGTGCATTCTTAATTACAGTATTAGGGTTCATTAAACCTCCTATTTTTCCTAATGCACAGGAACGTATTTTCGAATAATCCAAGGGGGTCGCGGTCCCGTCTACCTCTAATTGTAGAGGACTCTACTGTAATGCAATTCTCTTCACCTTCTATCGATTAACAATTTTCAACACTCTCTCAGTTTTTGTTTAAGTCTGATACAATTTATTAGGAAAGAAGGTATTTCATTTCAACCACCCTTTATAGGCCACGGTCACAGAGAAATCGCCACGGTACGTTTAGGATTACGAAATTTATGTAAACGTCTTATTTTAAATCCGGAACTACGAAGGTCACTTTCTTCTGGTTCCGTGATGGAGAAAGTGTGAAGATATTTAAAACAGTCTTGTCGGTGAAGGACAAGGTCTCCTTTTAGTTTATGAAGTATCTTCTAACTGTATAATATTATCCTTTAATAAATGAAGACAATTATATTTTTAACATCGTAAAATACGATTAGTAAATCACAAAGAACCTTTTTAGTTTCAATAAATTAATTTAAGGACATTCTTTCTTCAACGATTTGATTTCTCTTCTCAAATTAAAGATGCGTTACACTAAAATTTATTTTGTTTTTTTATACCTACAGTTATTTGATGCCATGTAAATAATTACAAACAAGCAATACCAAAAATGAAAGTCTTTTCTTTTTTTCTTTTAGTTACTTTTTACTAAACAAATACAATTAATATAAATATGAATATACGTATGACAGAATGGCAATATTAAATGCAAAATAGAAAAAGAAATTAATTATTAAAATTAATTAATTTAGTTTAATTAATTAAATAATACTTGAACAATCTATCTTAAGATTAAGTAACATCCACTACGAGATTTAAAAAATATATTTGAACTTGTGTGGATGAATAAAAGGTATTTTATAAACGATTGTAAATTTGAAGAAGATATATTTAAGGAGAGTGTGAACTAATAGTAGTAGTTAGTTAAAGGCATTTTCCAGACTTAGATTGTGCACTTGAAAGTTTTTTAATGCCCAAATAGTTGATGTTCATAAATAGTTCAACAATATTTGGAAAAATTTTAATAATAACGCATTGGAGACATCTTTTCAACGAGCATTTGTTTTTCTATCTTCAACTTCTAGTTTACACTTATACACGCCAAAGTATATAATAATATAGGACGGTCTTTCCGGGAGTAAGCCTTTGTCAACTTGAACAACTGACCTTCTTATTTTCAACAATAAGTTGGGTCGTGAAACGTAGTGGTCTAGGTACGTTCTGTGAGATCTTATTAATAATCACGTCAATGGCAGTAGAAGTGTGTGTCATTAATTTGAAATGTTTGTATATTTCGATAGAATCCCAAGTTGAGACTTTGTCCGCGAACTTTCACAAAGGTTAAAGGCTGGTATACGTGCAGATACCTGCAAAATATATTATGCTCTTTGTTCTAAATCGTCAGACAAACTAAATCCATAACAAAAATCTTCCAACCCTAATATTGTTTTCACAACATCCACAACACCCTATCCAACACAAACACGCTGCTTTCAGATCCATACTCCATAGACTTAAAGAAGTCCCAATGACCACCCAAAACGTAAACAAAGAACTAAACACAATTAAATATCTAGCATACACAAATGGATACAACACCATAATAATAGACAAACTATGGTACAAAATAAAAAAAAAACAATAAAATTAACACTACAGACAGGGAAAACAAATACATCACATTGCCATACATAAACAAAACAACAAACAAAAAAGCCCGCAAATTTCAAAAAATAGGATACAGAACTAGTTACAATACAAAATACAACACAGCAAAAAAACAAAGATAAACTACAAGCAAAAGGCGTATACAAACTGAACTGCGACGAATGTAATAAATTCTACATTGGACAAACAGGTCGCAGCTTTAAACAAAGAGTCGAGGAATACAAACAGAACACCAACTCAACATTTTACAATCAATTAAAAGAAACAGGACACAAATACACAGACATTTACCATAACCTATAAATCCTACATATCAACAAAAAAGGACCGCATCTCAACACACTAGAACAATATGAAATTTACAGACACACAAAAACACAAAATACAAACATATTAAACGAACAAATCCAATACAAATCACACATACTATTTAATACTATCGAAAACCTACCTTTAAAACCGTCACCGCTTGACCCAACATCTCCAAGCAGAAGACACTGATGAAGACCGGCACATAGCGATCGAAAACGTTCTGTCTCAGTAAGGTTTAACAAACTTACTAAATTTAAAGTTCGGATAGTCATAAACTATTGTTTTAAGTGATTAATATTTTTTTATAAGAATCAAAGATTGCTCCTAACCTCATAGTAAAAGCTAATGACGTGTGGTTTCTTTCAGACAAAAGGTGTCGCAAAATATATCGTACTTTCTCTTTCTTTGACTCTTTACTCTTCTAATGGCGGTAAGATTTCAGTTCAAACACTGCATTATTATAATTACTTTCCTTATTATTTGGCTGTAAGACTAAACCTCCGAAAACGTAGGCAAGCCTGAGTGCTTTTACAGACCTTTTGCTCAATATCTTAAGACTCTATATTATAATTAGCTTTGGGCTTTGTACCAGTTTAGTTCTACAAAATTAACTGTGAATGGTCTTTACTTCACTGTAACAATAATAACATTTATTAATTCCATCGGCCCAGTATAATGCGGTTGGAAATCAAAGATTATCTCCTAGAAATTAAAAGCTTGAAGTTGTTTTCCTTGGTATAGGGAATTGTCTTACTTTAAACATATACGTCCACAGGTTAATTCGTTTTCAATGAATTATTGCAGGTAATTGTTTACATTGCCTATTCTATGTGTATAATCGTCAATCTTTCGAATGAGCTAAATACATTTCAGACAAATTATAATTTAAATTAATTTTGAAATAATTTTTAATCACGTTTAAAGGATATTGTAAATTTTGATAGGTTATTTATGTCGACCAAATACGTCACCAAAAAAATATTTTTTTAATGTTTAATAGTCGTGTATAAATTGTTAATGAACACAGAAAAACAATAAAACTTATCAAACACGAGTCAAAAATTTGCAAAAAAATATTCTCACTATACACCACAAAAAGTATAACTCACGGTATCTTTATAAAACAAACCGCTGTTATATTACATTGCTATATAGCTAAAGGTATCAGGTTAGGGTATATTTGGTTATAAAAAAAACAAACTCAGATAACAGGTTGGCAGGTTAACTGGCTTAATCTTAGTGCACGTTATTCCAACACAGTACATAAGATTCTTCTTTCATTTCATGCATCATCTGATTATTAAACTTTATTTATTTTTTAAAATACATTATACAGCTATACTGTTATATAACAGACTGCTCTGCTTGTAGTATAGTACATTGTAGAATGTTCTTTTTAGACAGAAACCTTGAATTTATAAAATTTTATTCTCGTGTGTTCAAAAGTCAGATTAAACGTATTTTTGTGTGCGTCGACAGCAAGTTATCTTATTGGTTAAGTGTTTCTGAGGACTCTCTATATCGCCAGGTATACCTATTTACAATACCCCTGACGTGTGGAGTCGATATAAAATCTTCCAAGTTTATGTCAGTGGGTTTTGTAGTAAAATGATATCTGAAGTTCACTTGGTGAAGTTGGCTATCATTGTTCGTGGGTAAGCGTGTGTTTCTTGTACTACGTTTATCTTACATCTGTTTTCGTGTATGCGTTTGGTTTTACTGTTCAGGTTAACTTCGAGGTTCTACAACCTTTTGTAGGGAACAACTGAATACGATTGTGATCCAAGCAGTAATAAACTTCCTTACTCTAATGCAGGGGTTCTCAAACTTTTTGGTGCCACGCCACCTCTTCTTGAAATGAAACCCTGACACGCCCGATACTTTACACTATAAATAGATGGATGGTGTATATATATATATATATATATATTTAAAATAATTTATTTATTCATACATACTTTCACAAGAAACATGATATAACAATTCAAGTTTTATTTCGCAATATAGTGAGATGGATGAGCTTAAATGTTTTCACTAGCATTTGATGTTGTATTTTAGTAAAGTCACAAGGCAAGTCGTTAGCACTGTTAAGTTGAAGTTGTGTTAGAATTTATAGTAGTAACACTCACTGATGATGATGATGATGACTTTGTCATTGAAACGCAATCTATGAGTAAATAAATGATTAATTTGTGAGTTTTGTGTATGTTTTTATTTGTTCTAACATAACCTGATAACCTAAGCTCAAAGAATAGTTGTAAACATCAAGTTTATTCCTATATTTTGTTTTTTTTGCAAAAAGTGCTGAAAATGATTTTTGACACATGTAGGTGCTTAAAAAAGGCTGCATGCGAAATTCTATGACACACTTTTAAGTATTTTATCCAAAATGAAGATTCGTCCATTTTCTCAAATATTTGTCAGGAGAATAATTTTTGCATACATTTCATTCAAATTTTCTAATCATGCCAATAAGATTACCTATGTAAAAAATCTGAGGTGAAAATTTAATTTTAAATTTTAATAAATTATGTACTTGAATTAAAACTCTTATGAGAATGTATCTTATTATTTTTAACTGGTCTCGCCCCAATTGACTTGCCTTCACGCCACCCAATGGAGGAGCGCCCCTCAGTTTGGGAACCTATGATGTAATGAATTAGAAAACAAATTTTAGCCACTAGTTACTAGAACTACCTGTTATTCCTAGAGTTCTTACTAGGTATTTAGTCTTCATAAGGATCAATGGTCGAAACGTTAACAATAACAGTAAAGTAAATAATAAAAAAATGTGTTTTTAATAATAGTTCTGATTATTATCGTTTTACAAGACTAAAATATTATTTGAGAACTTATAAATTCAAAATATATGTTATAAATAAGCACAAAACTCACCACTTACAACACACAGGCTAAAATTTTTTACTTATTTAGAGCATAGATATCATTGAGGAAGACAATTTGTGTGGTTAAAACCTGTGCACGAAAAAAATATATGTGTACTGGTTTGTACTCTTTTGTCAGATATACTTCTAAATAGAATATATCTTAATTTACTTCCCTGACAGAATTATTTTCACTTTCATACATTAACTTTGCTACAATTTTACACTTACGTAATTACAGATTTTGT
This sequence comes from Prosapia bicincta, assembly GCA_036971475.1. Lineage (NCBI taxonomy): Eukaryota > Metazoa > Arthropoda > Insecta > Hemiptera > Cercopidae > Prosapia > Prosapia bicincta. The sequence goes on along the minus strand of JBAIZL010000001.1, from coordinate 353,604,931 downwards.
GAACACTTTACTGTTAGCTTCTAAAATATTGTAGAATAGACGAACATTTACAATGGTAAAAAAGAGTGTGTTTTCAACTATCAGGCATCATATTTGAATACACCAAGACATGCTTCAGAGGTCGGTGATCAACAAGGGTTACTACTAGGTGACTTTAAGCAACTCATAGAAAGAAAAATTTATCTGACACAACTTTAAGCTTTTTGAGTATTGATATTATCCACTATTGACTGTTGGTATAATTTTGTACAGTACTTAATCTTTATAGCTTGTTTGAAATTGATTCCTAATATAATACAATTTTAGTTTTTTAGAGCATTTCTTGGGTAACAATATTTCACTACTTAAAAGTAATATTTTAAAATAAGGTTATTTGATGTTATTAAGTTCACGAATAAATTTCACTTTTAAATCGTTAAACGAGGATTTATTCTAAGTTTCGAAAGGAAATCAACTGTAAAGAAGGTATAAATATAAAAGTAAAATATTAAAATAGTTTGGGCAACATTTTTTAAATTTTTTGGAACAAATATATATTTGTTTAATATACTCGTATATATCTGATCTTTAGGTAAAAATAATACTTTTGAAACAAACTCCAACATATAGCTCAAACTTAACCAGGGTGCAATCTTCTAAAAAAATTATAACCACTATGAGTATCTACGAGTACCACTACGAGTATCCCAAATAAATTAAATTCATTACTTCCAATCCAATTAGCCACCATAGGTCACATTTAAGTGGACAATTAACAGCAATATCTTGTAATGAGTTAACCACACTAACAACTCACTATTAACTCTAATTATCCAATGACTTGGAACTTATTTGAACGATCAATTATTGGTTAAAGCCACAGATCGGTCAATGTACCGAAATGACCGCCATTATGTTTAAAGTTCAACGATTGAAATGAGATTTGTGAATCAAAACGTAAGAAGTGTTGTTGCTGTGCTAATTTGAATTGCATATGTTGCAACAGGTTTCTCCAGGGCGGTGTGGCGTTGACACATCGTTTGCTAGATGTCCTTAAAAACAAATAAATTTGTTTGCACTTAGTAAAATAACTTGCTACTTCACGATTCGTCATAAAATTACTGTTTCAGGATTATGCATATCTTTTGTGACAGATATTGAATTTTTTTTCTTCAGCAAGATAATTTTAGATTCTTTTCCCAGATTGATTACAACTTTTATTTTGCACGTAAAACCATTTCAGTAATGGATAGAATAATTACTAGTTAGGTTGCGCTAATTTTATAATGTTCCTTTAGTTAAAATTTTTTAACTAAATTTAATTACAATTTAAAAAAAAGTAATACACCTGTGTTAAAGAATTACAATTTTAAAAAAAGTAATACACCTGTGTTAAAGCCAATTCCTACTTAAATCAACAAAGAAAAACCTTATTTTAATATTTTTTTATTTTATAATTACAATTAATATAAATATGTATATACATAAGTCAGAATAACATTACCAAGTGACCAAATACAAAGCGAATTTCCTTGTAATTTTCCATTTTCCTTTCTATGTATGGTATTGGACAATTATTTTTGTTTGTTACTATTTATACGCTTTTTCTTTTTCGTCGCTTGCATTGTATTGTAGTTTCTTTTTGCTTTTTTCCTCATTGTCTCTTTGTGAAGCAAGGTTAGATAACGTTAATCCATTTTGTTTATTTTACTCTTTTCATTCATTTTTAATCCTAGAGCATTATTTATGATATTGTGTGGTAACCATGTCAACAGTTTAAGGTTGTGCAACGGAGGATTTGACGAGAACCAGTTGGGGCCAAAAGAAAAATTCATATACATGTTTGAGAAGTACATTTCTAGCTATGGGAAAGTAAGCTCATTACCAAAGCGCTTGACTTCGAACATGAAGATACTTTCCGAATCCGACCTAAATTCCCTATATTTTTATAATTTAATTATTGAATAAATATTTGAAAAAAACTGTATTAACATCAATTGTCACCCACTATATGTAAAAAGTAATGTATTTAAACTTGATTGGCTGAATAAAAACGCCTTTTTTAACGATTTAAAATTTGTACTATATATATATTGAGAGATATATCAGGAGAGTGTGAACTAGTACAGGAACTGAATATACGATGTAATTTTATTCAGTAGCTAACGTTAGCTCTTTTATCTCCCGACCTCCAGTATATGCGAAAAAAAATTTACATGTGAAAACGACTTCAAGATATAAATACCTAATTTTTACCTCAACATCTTTAACTTTTACATAATTTCCTGCAATAATATATACTCTTTTTCGCAACATTTTCAAAATATTTATTTTAAATTACGGTCTGAGTTGACAATGGGACACATTTTCCTAAACGGCAGTCCTTATTAAACAAGAAAATACTTGCTACTATAAGCAAGTGTTTAATATTAATATAGTGTCCAAGTATTTAGGAAAAGTTATTTCTTCTAATTTTAGTCAACATAATATTACATCACACTATCGACTCATCTTTTAACTAAAGAAATAAAACCCAAAAAATCTTTATTTTACTACAATCACTTTATGTACATTTCGATTACAAGGTAATCATCTTCAGAAGTACTATTTAACATTAATTTTTCACATTCTTATAGTACTTCTGAAAATGATTACCTTGTAATCGAAATGTACATAAAGTAATTTTAGTAAAATAAAGATTTTTGTATTGTGGTTAGTGGGTTTTATTTATTTAGTTATAATAATAGTAAGTTATGCGTAAACATGAGTAGTTATAAAATTTATAGGCCACTATTGTAGCCTACAAACATTATTATAAAAATAATTTTATCAATTTTAATTAAAACTGGAAATTAATCCGAAATTAGTTTTTTCAGAGCAATACAAAAGGTTCTGAGGTTTGATTTATTACAATTTATTTTTTAGAAATGACAATATTCTTAAATCTTAACTAAGGAAATATACTTGAGTAGGGATCTGCTATCAGTTACGTTACATCTCACAATATACAACAGTGAAAATATAAAGATTTATCACGCTTACTGTTCTGTTAACATTCATCAAGAAGTTTTCTCGTAGCATAAAATATATAATTCTCAAAAACAAAATGGATAATTCGAGTACTTGGTATGACAGCAATACGCAGCACACAATGGATATTAGCCAATATTACTTTAACTAACCTTTTTGAGAGTTTGAAAAAAGCAGTTCGACGAAAGAATAGTTCAAAAAGTTTACAACATGTTTCAGTATTTATTTTAATAATGCTACTTAATGTATATTCTCAGGATATAAGAAATATTTAAGGAAACTTTGGTCAAGACCAGATTAAAAATAAAGATAGTGATCAAAACATTATCATTTATATTTGTCCCCACGTCGTAACAATTGTTTGGCAATAGCAATAAAATCTGCTTAGTGGTATTTCATTATAAGTTCACTTTCCACAAAAATGAATAACTGGTGTTTTCTAAAATGTTTATTTTTCGCAGCATAAAATCCTAAAAAAATAATTATGGAATTATGATTAATTTTAAAAGATTTTTAATGCAAGTATATATCTCTAGTTTCTTCTCTTAATATTCCTAGGCAGTTAACTACAAGTATTTCTTTATAGAACGACGTGTTCAACACTTTAATAACTACGTTGTATTTCATAACACTCTGCTCTATCATTAGGGTTTAGGCGCCAACTCTCTTTTCACTCTGGCTTACCTATTTCAATATAATAGAGCAAAGTAGCCGCTTGTTTCTTTGAGTTCAAGAATTCGTGGAAAAATACATTAACTGTTTTTCAGGTAAAAACGCCTACCGAACAAGCTGTCAGAAAGATAAACAGCCTGAACACCCTCAGCTGGCGAGAAGCCTTTGCAAAATGAAAAAATAAACATCTTAGTTTTACTATGGTTAAGAAAATGTAATTATTTGCAAAATCAAACACTTACTAGGTGTGAATATGATGAGGGTTTACGACATTCAATGGCTACAATAGTAGTTTTACATGTTTGTATAACAAATATGAATTCAGAATTTAAGATTGCAAAAACAGACGGTTCACACTAATATGTCTGATTTTACAATGTTTTTACTAGAAGTTAAGTTGGTATCATTGCACATTGATAAAAATTAGTTTTAAAATATAATGACACAGTTTCATTTAAATGTTAGTATTCTAAATATCCCGAGCAAAATAAAACATCTGCATAAAACATAACATCTGCAAGTTTTGCAATTTTAAAGCTAAAATATTGTTTCAGATTTCCCCACACAAATTGGATTAGTTACGTACGTATTTTTTTTAAGACACAAAATTATGACTTTCATTGTTTTCATATGATTTTCATTTCAAAACCCTTGTATACAAATCAAGGTGACGGGGAAGTCTGGAGGTAGAGGAGTACGTACCTGGATCCGTTACAATGCTACGCATAAGATTTATCAACATTCACGATGGAAAGTAAAATATTCCAAACTATGACGAGAGTAGAATAACCTAAGTACTAAACAAAGACATCTAATCGAGAGTGAAAACCACTGGTTAGGGTTGGAAGAAACCCTTACTGTACTTTTCAATGAAAATTAAAATTCGTTTGAAATCCAAAAGAAAGAACTATTAGTTATAGCCTAACGCGACCCTAGAAGAAAATGTAACCGTAGAAATACTGTCCATCTTGCAAACATTAAGTTTCACATGTCATGACTAAAATAAAAAAAATTGTCATAATAAGATAAGACTTACTAGACATTACATTGTAATTAATGTGCGTTTACAAAAACGTTAAACGCTAAACTTCCCATGGAATTGAATGTTTTTGACCAAGGCTAGTACAGTTATTCTATCGTCCGCTCAAGAGCCATCTAATAGCACCAGAATACATCGCGTTATACAAACAGCAACGAACAGTACGCCATTTTACAGTACGACTCTCCCTCCTACCAGCACAACCCTTTGTAGTAAAAAATAGAAAAACATTAACGTACAAGCATTTCAGAGCAAATAGGGATTTATTGGTTTACATTTTGTTTCTGTGACTAAGCTTTGGCAAAGACGCGGAAAGGGATTAAATTTATTTATAGACCGGAAATAAATACTAAACCGACTTCGGCACCGGTTGTATGTCTGTCAGTCTCCCATTTGTTTAGTCAGCCTTGTTCCATAACTCTTTAGCAGACTGCAAGGGGATCACTCAATATTTACATAAACAAACTTCTTTACTTCCTTTATAAATAAAGCATTTTATTCTGGTTTTGCATGATCTTTAATATTTAAAACTTTTCAATAAGTATTTGTGATAAATTCTAAAACACGAAATAATTTTGATAAGCTCATACTTACTGGAACTTGAGAAATTCAATGCAAAAGTAACAATGTTTGGTGAAACAGCCTAATTACCATACACGAGTGGTGGCAAATTATCTTCATTTAACTTATGGTGCGATATATAAGGCTAAAGAAGTACTTTAACGTAATTATACATTTATAAATACATACTTTCACTTACACAACTCCACTCTTTTAATTTTTTTTCCCCATAAAACCACTTCTGGCCGTTCAACTTCTTACTATTGTCCCGCGCACACTTTTGCCCAGAACGTTGTTCACAGCACCTTACAAAGACAAACTCCATAATAAATACATACAAACAACATTTACTCTCTATTCAAAAATGCAATAGTTATGTTCAGAGTGTGTATTACATCTCTGGATGCGGATGACTGGATGTGGTCGCGACAAATGTAATTGAATCACTTGGTGTAACCGAATCCATATACACAGGTGCCTTACCGTAGTCAAATGTGAGAAAACATTCACATTCGAGTATTTAGTCGTAGGTTTTGTTTTAGAGAAATTTCTAACACTTTGATTTTGGAGCGTTCTAAACTCATAAAATTAGAGTTTTTTTTAAAAATAACTTTCAACTGAAAGCTACACACACATTTTCAAAAAATGATTGAGACAAATGAGCTGTCAACAAAATCTCACACCTCTATCTCAAGCAACTCTAGAATTAAAAATATAGCTTGATACACTTTTTATTTTCGTTCATTTCTTGTTGATTTCTTTTTTCAAAGTTATCTCTTCACCTCATTTTGTGTTGTTTTACCCCCTTCAAATAAGATACTTAGTTTTCAATATTAAATTTTTTGTTCAGACTGGTAACATTGGGTTACCTCTAAGTTTTAAATGCCACAAAAAAAATTGTTCGTTTCGTTTTACGTAAACACATTGTGCTTGCGATTACAAGGTGTAAGTAAACACTCACTTCTATGTATCTTTTATGAAATATTTAAATTGTAAAAAAAATTATTTTACTGCCGGCAGTAATTGGTTGCAAACATTTAATTTTAAAAAAGTAAGTATTTGCTCTTTTGTATCTCTAGATGAAGTTGACCTATAGCTTGACCTGTAAATAGCCGAGGGCGGGTTTTTAGGGGTGGAGAGAAGGGTCGAGTTCCGGGAAGTTTCATGTGCCTCCCAGCCACTATACCATTCCATTTTTTGCAGCGTAAAACTTTCTCTTATTAAGAATAATAATGCAAACCCCCAATTGGTTTCTATTGTTCGTGTCACAGTTTATGGCCTTTGTCGTAACTTAATCCACTTCCAAAGGCGATTCCGAACCCATTCGCAAGGTTGTCTGACTGTTGCATAATGCAATTGTTATATGCAATTACTCATTGAAGCAGGCTATAAAGTATTTTGACATAAAAGTCAAGTCGGTATTTTAGTGACTATCTTTACTCGTTACTTTATTATGCAAACTGTAATCCAATTGCATGATTTACCCATCTTTCTTTACTAAGAAAACTTTACAATTAAAGACCTTACACTTTAAACAACAATAACACATAATAAAAACAATGACAATATTTCATTAAATGAAATGAAATTTTACAACATTCAATGTAGAAAACATCTAGTAAAATGAAATATTAATATTTGTTGATTCCATCTTCAATGTGGGCTGTGTTACGGTCTGAGTTGATAATGGAACTCATCTCCCGAAACGGACGTCCTCAACAAATATAAGTAAGTGCTACTATAGGCAAGCTTGTAAATATTTACAAGTGTTTTAGTAAATATTAACACATCTTGCATTCCACAGTTCATTTAGAAAGTCATAACCAAATAAATAATAAATCATAAACTTAAAATTATAATGAAGGCTTTTTAAATGTTTTAATTTTTATTGTAGTTAAGATTTGTTAATTGTTTAGAATACACATGGCCAACTAGTGGCCCGCATCTGGTTTCTTGCGGCCCCAGAAGAATTTTGAAAACCATTAGTGGATTGATTTATTAATAAATGTAAAACAAAAGTATAGGTTTATAACAGACATAATTCTCTACATGAATGAACTGAACTTGAAATTACACGATCCAAATCAAACCTTACCTCAGTTAGTTGGGCACTTATTCGGATTTGCAAGCAGAAAATTTGCCAATCCAGCTTTAAAAAAGAAATCCCAAACCGTGATCTCAATGTTTGCCTACTTATTTTATATATGCTTCTGAAGCCATTCAATGAATGGGTTTTGGGATTTTAATGAAATGCTGCCACATCTTTCTTATTTAACGACCCTATGTCTTGTGATAATTCACAGCAAGATGACAAAATTCAATTAGAGCTTTGTGCCTTGCAAAGGGGGCTATTTTTCAGACAAGAGAACCTGGTAATGCGTTTTAGTGTCTATTGCAGGAGGAGAAATATCCCAAACTACGTGAGTTTGGAAGCACGCCCTTGTGAGTGCACCTTTTCAACAATGACATTTATAAAATCAGCACACCGCAACTGACTCGCAAACAACCATTTTTGTGATCTACTTAAGGTTGAAACCACTTCAGTTCATATTGATTTTGATGAACTGTTTAACAATTTTGCCCGCCCACAGTGTCTCATTAAGCGAAGTGGGTACAAAGTTATGGAGGATTTTGATGAACTGTTTAACGATTTTGCCCGCCCACAGTGTCTCATTAAGCGAAGTGGGTACAAAGTTATGGAGGATTTTGATGAACTGTTTAACGATTTTGCCCGCCCATAGTGTCTCATTAAGCGAAGTGGGTACAAAGTTATGGAGGATTTTGATGAACTGTTTAACGATTTTGCCCGCCCACAGTGTCTCATTAAGCGAAGTAGGTACAAAGTTATGGAGGATTTTGATGAACTGTTTAACGATTTTGCCCGCCCACAGTGTCTCATTAAGCGAAGTAGGTACAAAGTTATGGAGGATTTTGATGAACTGTTTAACGATTTTGCCCGCCCACAGTGTCTCATTAAGCGAAGTAGGTACAAAGTTATGGAGGATTTTGATGAACTGTTTAACGATTTTGCCCGCCCACAGTGTCTCATTAAGCGAAGTGGGTACAAAGTTATGGAGGATTTTGAATTTAAATAAATTACAGATTTTTCCCAGTAGAATGTTCTAATAAGTGTAAACAACATGTTTGAAGAGCAAATACAAAATGTAATTCTATACCCAAATTATTTTTGCGGCCCTCGTCTTCATAGAAAATATTAAAGTGGCCCTTACGGATTGAGAAGTTGGCCTCCCCTGGTTTAGATTATAGGTGTATAAGTGCTTTAATTTGCAAGACAAAGATCAATTATCAATTTCTTCTTGAATATATACATTTAACTTTTAATCAAATGTAGGTTTTTATTGACTAGAAATTTTAAAACGTTTAGCAGTATACGGTTTTTTGTATTTGTCGATATTATAGTGTAACGTTAACATCACCCACACACGCGCGCGCTCACACACACACACTATCGCCGGTCCGGTCCGGCGCCCTACTTGCTCGATGAATCATCTTCTAAGGTCTTGCTCTACAAAACTGAAATTTCGAAACTGTTTATCTTTAGTTACTTTTACTGAAATTTTTTTACTCTACATATTGTTCCTTGAAAATAGAGGACAAACACGACGTAATTGTGCCATTAATAAAGATAATAGAAAATATAACAATAATAAAATCCCAAAGCTTATTAAATTACATAAATATCATTATAATTACGTCGTGTTTGACCTCTATTTTCAATAAATAACTAAATATCTAAGTGTAACAACTTTAAAATCTTTAATTTTGTAGACTAACGCCTAGTAGGTGACTCATGGAAAACCATCGGCGCCAGGTAGGCAGGTCAGAGTGTGTGAGTGTGTGTGTACGTGTGGGAGGATCGATTAATCCTCTATGCATCTTCCGAGCTGGATAGCTTATAGAAATTCTTTTCTTATCATCTATTAAGAATTCCCTAGTCGTCTAACAAGGGTTCTCTAAATTTCTATTTACGAGATTTATTAATTTACATTTTATATTCACTATACATCGTCAAGTTTGGCCTCTACAACCTAAGAATAATAGCCGATTAAGAATAAAAAATGTCAGTAACAATTTCCTAAATGTAACAGTTTTAAAGATTTTACTTTTGTAGACCGGGGCCTAGTAGGTGGCTCATGGAAAACTCAACGACAGGTATGGAAGATAGTGCGTGTGAGTGTGTGTGCTCGTGGAGATGCGAGGGTCGTGTATTCCTCTAGGGCGTTTCCTACTGTGGATGATCTATAATTGAAATTAGATTGTCTCGTTGAATTCTAACCTCTTCAAGCAAGACATGTATATCATTTTTTTTAGCCATCTACCAAGTACATTTTCTCTTGATCTTTTTATCGGCACGATCCAACGATTACTTTCTTTGTCTCGTACTGCGGGATTACTACATGCAGCTTCAATGCTCCCATTCTCCAGGACATCCTATGGAATAGTTTAGTTCTAGAAATGTTTACTCATCACGTCATGTGTGCAGTTCCAGAGAGCAGTTTAATGTTTCGACACCAACTAGTGCTAGCTAATTGTAACAGTTGCAACTGTTGTCAACTTGGAAGTGTGCAGAGTGAATAACACTGAAACCCGTCCTCCGGTTTTCGCTGAAGCTCCTCATACCAGTTATATTTTACACTCTAAATTTATCTACAACCATTAATTTGTTTAATATTTTAAGGCAAGGTTGGTTACTATCAAAGATTTTTAACGTTTCTCACGTTCTAACTAAGGTACATAAAAGATAAGCTGAACTTGTCTATGATCTTTTACCCGTATCAATAAATAGACTTTCTTGCACTGTAACACCATGCAAATAAGAAATCACAGGAAACCTAAATATTTATAAATTAAACGTTTTCGCGAATATTTCAATTGTGTACTAAAAGAAAGGTAAACATTAAGAATTACGTTAATGCAGAACGAATGACTAAATTTTAAGAATACCAGTTTAAAATGCTTACACAAAAGGAGGATGTAAAAGCTGATTTTAGAATATTCAATCGGTTACTGTTAAGCCTATCCATTTTCCTATTCCTTATTTTCAATTTCTAACCTCAAAATATTTTCCTAGTTATCATCGACAGACAATATAGAATTTATTTACATACTTCTTTTTAAATTAAATGTTTCTCCAGTATAACTAAAACTACCTGAACTAAAATACTAATTGCCTGTTGAAAGTTTCAATCAGAACAGATTATCATCAAACCAACCGCCAGCAGCAAAGAGATTAGAGCTAATAGTTGCTACAAACAGATTAAAACTAAGCGTTACGGAACTATTGCTAATGTAATGCATTTGTAACAACAGGGTCAATATTGGGCCACGCCCAGTTTTGCCAACCTTGCAAGCCCAACACTTTCCCCTTGGACTTTACATTCTCCGTGCTGAGAATGTGTGACTAAACCAACAAAGCTTGATGTAGATAAGATCAGAACATCGGACAAATTATTCTAATTGGATTTAATAGACGCACAACGCTGTAGCTGTGTAATTGGTGTTTACGGGTTTGTCAAGACGGGAACGGGGTAAGAACCAGACGAACACGTGTAACAGCAATGTTACTATCTTTTCAAACTGTTCGTATAATTTCATATAAGTTGTTAGATGGACGAAACGTGTAAAATTATTATTATTTATTATTGTTCCTAACAGTTTTATAACCAACATAAAGAATACAGTTATACATTTTGGTATATAACTTTACCATTCTCCTCATGCCCATTGGTGTAGACGTAATTAATTGTTTGAAGAAAACTGTAGTACGTATTTAATTCTGTTTCTGCTTAATTAATGTCAATCAAACAATCAAATTATTAATCTTTAAATTATTTTAATGACGTAGCCTATATAAAAGCATTCAACGTATAGATCAAACCTCACCCAAACTACTTCCCCTCTTCCCACCTTTTTCACCCTTCTCTATTTCTCTCTCGCGCGTGAATTCTATACTATTAACAGATTTTCAATTAATATTAATTTTCAATTAAAAATAACAGGCTTGAATAACCCACTTCGTCCCACTATGATTTCCTTCATTTTATAATACTTGTATACAGATTTTCATATGTATCTTTTAAGAAAGGTAATATGTGGATCCCATTAAATGATAACCGCATCATCATAGCTTTAACCTTTGGCACTTATTTTCACAGGCCGAGTCAACCCGGGGCTTAATTGCAACGGGAATTTATTAACGCTACCGGGAAGGAAACCATAACACTTTCCCTAAGTAGTAAGTGCTCTACTCATTAGATCACTCAGCCGCCTCGATGTAAGCCTTCATTTGCATTTTATTTCCCAAAACCTTATTAATACTAATTTTAAACTACTTAACTAAGTGAATACGTAATTGCTTACTTGCTGACGCGTTTCAAAACAGTCGTTCCTTTTACGAAGCTAACACTCTACTCTTGTAGGAGTAGAGCGTCAGCTTCGTAAAAGGAACGACTGTTTTGAAACGCGTCAGCAAGTAAGCAATTACGTATTTACTTAGTTAAGTAGTTTAAAATTAGTTTAATCAGTGAATTCAAGATGATTACATCAAGAAACTTCCTTATTAATATTTTGAACAAATATGATGTATTTAGCCTTTTAATTATCTTAAATTGAGTTTAAGTGCTTAATATTTTTATTTCCGTTTGTAATAACACAAAGTTATTATTGTTTTGATATTTATATGAAATAAACCTTTCCACGCAGTTGTACTAATGCAATTGAATTTTTGAATAAAAATGATGAACTTTTAACCCAAAATACACAGATAAAATTGTAAACTACAAGATTCAGAAAATGAAGAATTCAAGTGACTTCCAAACACGTAGAGAACATAATTCTGTGAGAAGTTATTTATCGCCGGCTGACTGCACACAGATGTAAGAAAACGGAGTTGTAAAATTTAGTGTTAGTTAGATATAAGCACTTCCTTTAGCTGAACTCAACTGGTACTTCAGGCTTCCGTTGGACAGCTTTGTTCTTTCGACCACAAAGCATCCACGCCGTCATTATTCTAACACAAAAGGAATATCATGGAAGGCCAACATTTACAACAGAATCGGTTTAAATTCAACTTATCGTTCACTAGACGCACCAACTACGAATTTTAGATCCTATATTACTTTAATTGTTGGTGTACATTGAAACCATTTCTAAAAACCACTTGAACATTGCGTGGTGCAATCGATGACAGGAGCGTCAGTTTAGAAAACATTCACTCGCGATTATTTTATTTTTGTTAACTAGAATAATATATATTCTACAGCTCCTGTCTTATTTCTTCCTTTAACCATTCTTTAAATTAATTTGCATTCCTTCCTATCTCCTCTGTTATCTGTCTTCGTCTTGTCACAGATAAACCCACTTCGTCCCTCTATGATTTCCAAGCTCCTCCTTCCCACTGTACTCTAATCAATGATATCTGTGTTAACCAGTCTATTCAATTTATGTAATCAACAACACCATATACAAAACTCCATTTCCGTAGGTAATATTTTCTCAAGTTTTCTATAATCTATGCACCTCCTACATAGGCCTACTTCTGGAGATGTTTAAGTAGAGGAATCTGTTTTTAAAATAAATTTACTAAATTGGAATTACCTAAGTGTAATAACTGCAAATTCCCCTACAAAAGGCCCTATTTATGAATGATTTAGAAATTAAAAACATTTTAAAGATATAAACTAGTTTAAGAATAACTTGTATTTAGGAATAACTGGGTCATTTGTTAATAATTATATGATGAAAAACGATGCCTCGAGAGTATATGTTTGTGAGAAGTTCGCATTTTTAAATGAATTAAGGATGAAATCTACATCGAGTCAATAATGTAAATTATTAATATAAGACAATACGCCTATATTTAAGACAAGTAAAAAACCTGGAATAAAAACAAAAATATGCAAAACATGAGCACGCGCAAACGCGCGTGCGTGCGCTCGCGCGCGCACACACACACACACACACACACATATATATATATATATATATATATATATATATATATATATATGAATAGAAGAGTCAATGAAATGTATAACATGTAGGAAATACATAAGAACTTAAAAGGCAAAGACGGACTTTAAAGACTTTTACAAATGGAGTGACAATAACCTTATATGACGACAATTCTTTCCATTATAGTATTAGGTTTATATCTAAAATGGTCATTTATATTAGAACAAGAAAGAAAAATGGAACTTATAAGGGCAAGACACAAAAAAGAGAGAAATACAAAAAGAGGGTGGGAGGTAGAGGAAAAAAGGAAGAGGGTATGAGGGAATGAAAATAGGTGGAGAGGGTAGAAAGAGAAAATCAGAGATTACTGGAAGATCGAAATAAGGGTAAGACGAGAGATTTGGAGGGTAAAAGTAGAGTGAGAAAAAAAGAGAAACGGAGAAGAAAAGAAGGTCAAGATTTGAAAGACTTAGAAGAAATGAGACATTTACACGGTTATGTTCGGTAGAGATCTTACATGAATAAGTTTGAGATAACCCGGACATCTCCATTACTAGAACGTAAGGCATTATTATTAGGAAGGAAAAAACGCTTTTAGTCAGTCAAGGGTTAAGTGTAGAGGCTGGCATAAAGTCCTATATGGAGTGCTCTAATAAAATATTAAACTTCTCGATTCCTCAGGCCCAGGGTTGAACACACGTTTTAAACATTCTGATTCCCCCGTTAATTTCCAGGGCCAAGACAACCATACAAACGTTTTGTGGTTTTGAATCAAAATAAACTACGGTGGCCTGAATTAGTGGTCCTCGTTATAAATAATTACAGACACCAGCATTAGACCATAGATTTTGCAAATTCTAAACATTTTGGTTTTAAATACATTGAACACAGTATATACCGAACTTTTAACTGGTTTAAAGGTTTTTTAAATTTTTAGAAGAAACAGATAAATTTATTCTGTTTATTTGGGCGTTAAAATTACAGAGTAATAACAATAACTCTAAGAAATATTTTTTCTATTCTTGTGTCAATAACAGGAACTCCATTTGTAACTATACATTTAAAACACGTTTACATTACATCGTTTTGTAATGTTTATCAAAGTCTTTTAGTCATTATTAATGCTGCTCAACGTTATTTCAAAATTATACAGGTTGTACAGATCTATCGTGCCACAACAAAGGGTGGAGAGGGGGATAAACGCGCTGCTGGGACTGCGTGGAGAGTAGTTAACGTCGGGTTAAACGTCCGCGTGATCCACCAGTTTTTATGCACTTCATACGATTCTATGTGTATTAATAAAGAGGGCTTAGCTGACTTAACAAAATTAATATTTGGGAATGGCACACTAAACGCATCGAACACTAATTTATTCGATTCTAATTTCAACTTCTGCTTTCTTTTAAAGTTTTGCGTTATAATTCTCGTGCATCTCAATTTTTCTTCCATTTATTTGCCATCTGCTGATATTTTATGTTGCATTTTAATTTTGTAAATATTCTCATACTATTCGTCTTACATAATGTAAGCCGCATCCTTTATATAATAGCCTACTTTATATTTGCCATTTCCCCTTTCTTAATCGTTGTTCCTACAGGCCGGGAACTTCAATACAGAGTAATTATAACAAAAAATCACATTTTAAAACATAATTTCAATATTTACTTATCTTCATGGCCTAAATAAGTTAATTTATTGCAATGATTAAGTCCAGTCAAACAAACCTGTAAACGTATCCGTTTCTGAGGGGAAAAAAGAAGCGTGTCACACACACCTGAGATCTGACGTCTGTGTTCTCTACGCTGTATCAGTGTCCGTACAGTGACAGTGAAAAAAGTTAGCAAAGATTTTTTTTCCGTTTCCACTAACGTGCGTTGGTAAATAATATTTTACCTCTATCTATATATTGTATGTTTCTCTTTGCAACTTCATGAAGCAATTTTTCAAAGATTTCTCACTTTCTGTCCTCTGTGCTTTACTCTTCCTAAATTAAGATAACAAATCTCCAACATGTACTTTCTTTACAAATTTCCTTAACAAATGTGTTCTAATACTGTGGAAAATCATTTTATAAAATACGTCTTTGTCGAACATTTTATAACTTTCTTCAAACATACTGCAAATCTTTCTTCTTTTTGTGGCATGGGCCTCTCTCCAGCGAGTTTATTATTTTTAAGGTGAATTTCCTGTTTACTGAGCCAAGAATTAAAATAATTATCACAATTGGAAATAGTCATCGAAGAAATACGGTTTTCATCCAGATGTTTATATAATTTTTCAAATTCTCCTTTGTGAACACATTTTCGTTTTTAAGCGGAATTTCTTCCTCTTCATCTAAATTGAGGACTCTCATTGCTAAATCGTATTCTAAAAAAAACAGCTATCTTGATCACTGGAAGAGTACAAAGGCCCGTCACAGTGATGTGAACCGTCATTGAGAGAACACAGACGCGCGGTCGCGTCACGATCGATGACACAGACGTCACAGATGTGTGTGACCGGGTCTCCAAACAGTTAAAACATCACATTCGCTTTAAAAATCTTAATCTGCCACTTACAGCAGCTCTGATGAAAGACAGAGAGACAAAAAAAAGAAGAAGCAATATTATTATAACAATTAACTTTTTTATATAGATCATTTCATTATCATGCCTTTGGATGGTTTCAAAATACAGTATTGTAAGTAGATCAATACCTTAATAATATTGTATTAGGTTTACTAATATGTTTTTCAGCAGATGTGTTTAAAGCTTGTACAGTGCTTTGAGATTGAACTAATAGGAGTCAATACGGCTCTGTATTGTGGCCGTATTGCACATCAGTGGTAACCTGGACCTATGATCATATGTTACAAAGGTTGTTTGTATGATGTGTAACATATATTATGTGTTCAAAATCTGCTTTGAAAGGGCTTGTGTGTTTAATACGTAAGCGCTTAATACGTAAATTTAAACATCAAATTACTGCAAAATAAAACAGCTAATTTAAATGGTTTAATTTTGCTGTTTTTATATATTTGGAAACCTCTTTTTTAGATGTTTACTTTTATTTATGGTTTGTAGCATTCTTAGATTCTTAGTTTTGTGTTCATGTCTTTATATTGCTGAAGCATCATATTGGGTTGTGTGTATTTAATGTTTTTTTTTATATTATGTCCTATGTGATTTTGTTTACGCCTGAATGTATTGTTTCTTCGTTGTGTGTCGTAATATGCATCAGACACACACATACATGTACATCAAAACAGTGAAAACAATACAAATTCAAAAGAACAAATTCTTAAACACCACTAATAGTAAAAATATATCCTAGCCTTTCAGAAAACACGTCACGAAAAGGACAAATCTTTCCGTAAACTCAAATACAAAGTAAAAACAGCGTGTGAACCAGTTATTGCATACAAAAGAGAATTCCTGATGAGAGATTTTATTGAAAAAGAAAAATGTACGAAATAAATTATTGTTCATTCACAACGAAATGTTAATTCTTCAACTTGTTTGGTATCTATAGACTATAACGTACAGATTTATAACATTTAAAAAAAAAAAGAAAATTGTTTCTCTAAACAAAACATTTTTGTTACATACAGCATTTGAGATAATTTCCCTTGGTAAATGTTGTCTACTAAAACCAATACCGAACATTACCAGGTATAAATCTAGGCCATATATTTCCACTTTTTCTTTAGAACACAGTCCATACACTAAATGTGAAGTAACGTAGAATGGATAAAATACTGTACAAACTAGACTTTAAATTGGTTGACGTAGTAAGTGAAACGAAATATTCGGACCGAAAGTGTTTAGATATTGGATAGGCTTCCAAGGGCGTGTCGTAAACACATTAAGTCTACTGATATCCTGACAGTTGTTTTCCTACCGTTAGATGAAACCAGTTCTAACCTGTTTATTCTCGGAAAATAAATGCTGTACAGTATTAAAATACGGAACATTATTCAGTGTTCATTAATATATGTTAAACTTTTTATTAAACTCTACAGTTTGTATCCTTGCGTGACAGGACCGCCGTACTACGGGAATACCGCGGATCAGATATTATTCATTCGAGAACAGATCCCTTGTCTTTAAGGGAAATTTAGATACCTTTCCGAGAAGCTCCTTTTCATGTCGCTTGTTAATGGTGATCAGTCGTGATATTACAATGTGGAATATGATTCACATACTTGCCAGTTCTAATTATTTTTTAAATAGTTTTTCCACTCTGAATCTAATGCTGTTCAACCAGATATGTTTCAAAATTCTCTTATAACTACATTATAACTATACAGACTTCACCGTCCTGTGAATTACCTTGTCGTCCGTCATTCAATTTAGTTAATCTATATATACGTCCCAAGAGGGTTATACTCCATCCAAACTCCTAAGCGCCCTAAAGGATTAGACGATCCTTAAACACATTCCCGCTTGTCGCGATCTACCCACCAACTATGTGTCAAATATTAGCTCTTGGTCTACAAATTAATTTTTTTCAACTGAAACATTTAGATAATTTTTACTCATATTTTTGTATTCTACATATTATTCTTTGGAGGCGTCAACACGATGTAATTATGTCGTGTGTGTGTGTGTGTGTGTGTGTGTGTGGGTGGGTGTGTGTGTGTGTGGGTGGGTGTGTGTGTGTGTGTGCGTGTGTGTATGTGTGTAATACAAAACAGAACAAACAATCCGATATTTATTAATTACACAATTACGTCGCTATTGGCTTATATTTCCAAGGAATATGAAGGATCCAAAAATGTCAGTAAATATTACCGAAATGTAACAGTTAGTTTGAATTCTGTATACCAAGGCTCTTAGTAGGTGACTCAAGGAAAAACCATAGGCACCAAGTAGGCAGGTCAGCGCGTCTAAGTGTGTGCGGGAGACGATTTATCCTCTAGGGTTCTTCCGAGTCTGGATGGAATGTAGTATTATCTATTAGAGATCCCTAATCGTTTATTAAGAATTTCCCAATCCTCTAGTAAGGACGCCCTAACCTGTATTAAGAGTCCCTAAATCTGTAGTAAAGGTTTCCTAATACTCTAGGAAGGGTTCTTTTATATTCTTCTAGTAAGGGTACATTAACTCTCTAGTAAGAGTTTCTTAATCCTCTTAAGTATTCTGTATTCTTCTAGTAAGGATGCCCTAAACTCTATTAAGAGTCCCTAAATCTGTAGTAAAGGTTTCCTAATACTCTAGGAAGGGTTCTTTTATATTCTTCTAGTAAGAGTTTCTTAATCCTCTAGTAAGTATTCTGTATTCTTTTAGTAAGGACGCCCTAACCTCTATTAAGAGTCCCTAAATCTGTAGTAAAGTTTCCTAATACTCTAGGAAGGGTACATTAACTCTCTAGTAAGAGTTTCTTAATCCTCTAGTAAGTATCCTGTATTCTTCTAGTAAGGACGCCCTAACCTCTATTAAGAGTCCCTAAATCTGTAGTAAAGGTTTCCTAATACTCTGGGAAGGGTTCTTTTATATTCTTCTAGTAAGGGTACATTAACTCTCTAGTAAGAGTTTCTTAATCCTCTAGTAAGTATTCTGTATTCTTCTAGTAAGGACGCCCTAAACACTATTAAGAGTCCCTAAATCTGTAGTGAAGTTTTCCTAATACTCTAGGAAGGGTTCTTTTATATTCTTCTAGTAAGGGTACATTAACTCTCTAGTAAGAGTTTCTTAATCCTCTAGTAAGTATTCTGTATTCTTCTAGTAAGGACGCCCTAAACACTATTAAGAGTCCCTAAATCTGTAGTGAAGTTTTCCTAATACTCTGGGAAGGGTTCTTTTATATTCTTCTAGTAAGGGTACATTAACTCTCTAGTAAGAGTTTCTTAATCCTCTAGTAAGTATTCTGTATTCTTCTAGTAAGGACGCCCTAAACACTATTAAGAGTCCCTAAATCTGTAGTGAAGTTTTCCTAATACTCTAGGAAGGGTACATTATCTCTCTAGTAAGAGTTTCTTAATCCTCTAGTAAGTATTCTGTATTCTTTTAGTAAGGACGCCCTAAACTCTATTAAGAGTCCCTAAATCTGTAGTAAAGGTTTCCTAATACTCTAGGAAGGGTTCTTTTATATTCTTCTAGGAAGGGTACATTAACTCTCTAGTAAGAGTTTCTTAATCCTCTAGTAAGTATTCTGTATTCTTCTAGTAAGGACGCCCTAACCTCTATTAAGAGTCCCTAAATCTGTAGTAAAGGTTTCCTAATACTCTAGGAAGGGTTCTTTTATATTCTTCTAGTAAGGGTACATTAACTCTCTAGTAAGAGTTTCTTAATCCTCTTAAGTATTCTGTATTCTTCTAGTAAGGATGCCCTAAACTCTATTAAGAGTCCCTAAATCTGTAGTAAAGGTTTCGTAATACTCTAGGAAGGGTTCTTTTATATTCTTCTAGTAAGGGTACATTAACTCTCTAGTAAGAGTTTCTTAATCCTCTAGTAAGTATTCTGTATTCTTCTAGTAAGGACGCCCTAAACTCTATTAAGGGTCCCTAAATCTGTAGTAAAGGTTTCCTAATACTCTAGGAAGGGTTCTTTTATATTCTTCTAGTAAGGGTACATTAACTCTCAAGTAAGAGTTTCTTAATCCTCTAGTAAGTATTCTGTGTTCTTCTAGTAAGGACGCCCTAAACTCTATTAAGAGTCCCTAAATGTAGTAAAGGTTTCCTAATACTCTAGGAAGGGTTCTTTTATATTCTTCTAGTAAGGGTACATTAACTCTCTAGTAGGAGTTTCTTAATCCTCTAGTAAGTATTCTGTATTCTTCTAATAAGGACGCCCTAAACTCTATTAAGAGTCCTTAAATCTGTAGTAAAGGTTTCTCAATACTCTAAGAAGGGTTCCTCTATACTCGTCTAGTAAGGATACCCTAACCTCTAGCATGGAGCTCCCTAAACCTCCAGTAGGGTTTCCTCATACTATAGTAAGGGTTCTATAATCCTCTAGTAAGGATTGAAAATCCTTTAGTAGGGATACCTTAATTCTCCAGTAAGGGTGTTCTAATCATCTGGCAAGAATTCCCTACTCCCTTGTAAGGGTTCTATAATCCTCTAATAAGGATTGAATAATCATTTAGTAAGGATACCTTAATTCTCCAGTAAGGGTGTTCTAATCATCTGGCAAAAATTCCCTACTCCTTGTAAGGGTTCTATAATCCTCTAATAAGGATTGAATAATCCTTTAGTAAGGATACCTTAATTCTCCAATAAGAGTGTTCTAATCATCTGGCAAGAATTTCCTACTCCCTTGTAAGGGTTCTATAATCCTCTAATAAGGATTGAATAATCCTTTAGTAAGGATACCTTAATTCTCCAGTAAGGGTGTTCTAATCATCTGGCAAGAATTTCCTACTCCCTTGTAAGGGTTCTATAATCCTCTAATAAGGATTGAATAATCATTTAGTAAGGATACCTTAATTCTCCAGTAAGGGTGTTCTAATCATCTGGCAAGAATTTCCTACTCCCTTGTAAGGGTTCTATAATCCTCTAATAAGGATTGAATAATCCTTTAGTAAGGATACCTTAATTCTCCAGTAAGGGTGTTCTAATCATCTGGCAAGAATTTCCTACTCCCTTGTAAGGGTTCTATAATCCTCTAATAAGGATTGAATAATCCTTTAGTAAGGATACCTTAATTCTCCAGTAAGGGTGTTCTAATCATCTAGCAAGAATTTCCTACTCCTTGTAAGGGTTCTATAATCTTCTAATAAGGATTGAATAATCATTTAGTAAGGATACCTTAATTCTCCAGTAAGGGTGTTCTAATCATCTAGCAAGAATTTCCTACTCCTTGTAAGGGTTCTATAATCCTCTAATAAGAGTTTCCTAAGCCTCTCCCAACGGCCTCTTTCTCCAATAAACATTCCCTAATCCTCTATTTAGAGTTTCCTTCTCTTCTAATAAACGTTCAAAATTCTGAGTTGTAAGAACTGAGTTCATATGTTACAATTTTTTTTTTAATTTCCGTTTCACAAAAACATTTTTAGTATACTGAAATTAATAAATTTGTTGAACAGCGTGGACTAATTTTTCAACTAAATCAATAAAACCCACTAAACACAATACAAAAATCTTTATTTTACTACAGTTACTTTATTAACATTTCTATTGCATGGTAATCATCTTCAGAAGTCGTCAGAATTAATTTTGGACGGAGCAGAAAAATGCAATAATAAATGTGCAGAAAATATTTCAGCAGCCCAAGGTTTCCTGCCTAATACGGACTATCGGTGTTTTTAATGTCAACATTTGTATGACGACCACGTTAGGGGGACGTGTCTTGAAGATATTAAACAACGTGTCAAGGTGGTGTTTTCGAAATGTTGGGTTATAAAATATTTAAACTGTTGTAGTTAATAGATATGTTGGCGGCACCTGAATTCAAAGTGTTGCATTGAAGAAAGTTAGGAAACAATGTGTGTTGGTTTGCTAACATAAACTTTGAATAGCTTCTGTCATTACGTGTCTGTGTAGAGAACGAAAACAATCCTCAATGATAGGCCTTTATTTCAAAACAAAAAAAGATTTAAAAAAATATTTTGTTCTGTGAAAAGGTTTCCTTTGCTGATTGTTGACTAGCTTAGATCTGAATCTTTAACAAAGAAAAGTTTTCGAACTACTTGTTTATTGTTGATATCTTAGATGTAATTATAGAGGACTTTTGGTGTTTGACTTTAAATCACACACAGGGATACTAAAAAGCTTGTTAAAGTTACTTTTTATTTTCCAAACTATTAACAACTAATTAATCATTTAAAATTTATAGTAATTATTTTTAAATCTTTTTATTATACATTGCTACTCTTTTAATAATTAAATATCTTTATTATTACAAGATTTTAAAATATTTCCACAATTTCAAATAATATATTTAAAACAATACAATTAATATTAAATATATTTTATATTTCTAACAACTTATGTACTACATAAAATTGATAACCTTAGTTTTTAATTCTAAAGAATAAGAAAGAGAGGGAGGGAAGAGCGAGAGAGATACAGACATACAAAATAATAATTCTCTTATTTTTATATATTTCCTACATTTTATTATAAACATTAAAATAAAATTAGTTTATACCCAGCGCCATCGCTAGAGCGTTGATACTTATCGAAGGACAAACTAAATTTTTCAAACTAATTATCTACTAATCTATAAACGACAGTATAATAACGTAAAATTTGTTAAACCCTCTTGATATTAAAAATATCTCTATTTCAATTTAATGTAATCAAATGTAGCTACTAAAAAGAAATACTGTTTATAAATTATTAAACATGCTTACAGAAATCTTATTATCCTTTGGTGACTATGCTGTAGTTCAGGGATGGCCAACTTCTTAACCCTAAAGGGCCAATTCAATATTTTCAGTGATGACGAGGGTCGCACAACTAATCCACTCACACATCAATCAACCAAATGAAGGCAATACGTGTACGATATAGTATGCGTCATATAAGAAGTAATATGAATCAATAAAAGTTACGCAAAATATTTTTCAACCTATATTTATTCAACCTATATTCTATAACCTATACCAAAGTAGGCTATATTTTTATGTTTTACATTTATTAAGTAAGCAACAATCTAATGTTTTTAAAACTCATCTGTGGCCGCATAAAACCAGGTCGTGGGCTGCTAGTTGGCTATCCCTGCCTGTAGTTGACTCGTTTCATATGTCCTCTTTCTACAGAAATAAGAGTGTACTCCATTCCATACACAGTACACCGACAGCTTTGATAGATGGAAGGTATTTGAAACGTGTCAACTATAAAAAATATGGCTAATAATAAAGTCAAAAGATCTACGTAACATATTCATTGTAGACCCTCGTAAAAACGTAGAATATTGTAGTTATCTTCTACAAAACGTTTAAACAAACTGAATATTGTGTAATACAATTAAGCCCTAATATAAATAACAAAAAACACAATGCCATAGTCCATGATGTTAGCCAAATAATTACAACATTATGTAGATGTTACCAAGTCATCATTATCCAAAGATACAGTTACAATAAAGTTGAAAACGAAGCTTACTTTGTAATGAAGTTGCAATGAGATTGTTTGTAACGTCACTGAAGTCATGCCCTCTGATGTCAGTAACTTGGTCATCAAAATGTACATGGGGATTTTACGTGGTAAATCATACATAACTTTTGATTGATATTATTATTTTAACTGATAACTTGTATAGTGGTGTAGAGTTTATTATCAAATATATTAACTGTAATATGACCAAAGCGCTCATTGAAATTTATTTCCATTCTAAAACACATTTAAAAATTTAAAAGTGCCGTATGAAACAGATTGTAAATGTTTCCCAATTGATAACACTTATGTTGAGATAACAATTCCAAATGTTCCATTAACAGTTATACAAGAATTCATCCAAAGAAGTGCAAAGGATGTGGAAGAGTCTGAAACTAAAAGTGAAATTACAACATATTTCTTAAAAAAAATTATTCACAGCCTACTTGAGCAAGAAATTGCCCATATTGTGAACAATTAGCAATTAGACTACCGACCGGCAATTACCCGAAAACGTCTTTTTTTAAGAACTCATCATGTCAAGGCCAAACGAACAAGTGCAACGACCTTGCCAAAGGACGACGTGACAATACATCATTAACTTGAACACAAATCACTGGTTTCCTCTAAAGTGCATTCCTGACTCTAGCAGAAGGTTGGCTATTGTTTGGTTTTATTTAAGCATTTCGTAATTCAAGAGCTACTAGGAGAAAAAGTTGTAGCCAGGGGCGGATTCAAGGGAATGCACAGGGGCAAGTCCCATCACCCAGACAGTCTAAAATTAGTTTGGATAGATTTTCTTATTTTCCCAATGAAGGGGTTTTTAAGATTACATTAAAGTGTGAAATATAAGATGATTGGTTTAAACACATAATGGTTGTTTTTCCAACTTCTCCAATAACACAAGATTCCATTGCATTATACAAAATTGTCTACAAGTCTTTGGTGTAAAAGAAGATTATGTTTGGAAGTAACTCAGGACCAATTAATTACCACTCACTCAGTTTAAAACGCGTCGAATATTCAATAAAAATGCTGTAGTTAAATATTACGATATACTTTTTTAACAGCCCTAAAATATATATTTCCTCTTGGCACAAAATTAAGGTGAAATTATAGTAATGTTTTTAATTTGAAATTCCTCAAATCAATTCTAATTTTACGAATTAATAATTAAACTTTAAATTCTTGGATTTTGTAGTCCATTACGTTTGGTGAATCACAAACTAAACTTCGATAAATGTAACAAATTCTACAATGGACAAACAGGTCGCAGCTTTTAACAAAGAGTCGAGGAAAACAAACAGAACACCAACTCAGCATTTTACAATCACACAAAAGAAACAGGAAAGAAAAACACAGACATTTACCATAACCTATAAATCCTACATATCAACAAAAAAGAACCGCATCTCAACACACTAGAACAATATGAAATTTACAGACACACAAAAACACAAAATACAAACATATTAAACGAACAAGTACAATACAAATCACACATACTCTTTGATACTATCCAAAACCTGCCTTTAAAACCGTCACCAGTTGACCCGACATCGCCAAGCAGAAGACATTGGTGAAGATCGCCACATACCGATCGAAAACGTTCTGTCTCAGTAAGTTTTAACAAATTTATAAAACTTAAAGTTCGGAAAGTCATAAACTTTAAAATAGTTAAACTATAGTTTATAATATTAGTAAATTACTAAATTTAAAGTTTTTAAAGTTCGGATAGTCATAAACTATTGTTTAAGTGATAAATAAGATTCACCGACCGTAATGGACTACAAAATTCAAGAATTTAAAGTAGTATTATAATACAAGAACTGTGTAAAATGACATTTCCAGTTATTTAAAATATTTTTCCTGTCCTATCCCGGAACCCCCATTCCTGGTAGAGCTATTTCATACTCAATAGCCGCTAAGTTATTTTTTCACAACTGTTGTCCCCCACCCAGAAAGAAATTCTAAATCCGCCCCAGCTTGCAGTCATAGTGCAGAAAGTAAAGGGATTTTTCTAATAATATTGACGTAATTGGTATTGACGTGTACAAATTAATTCTATTAAAACAATAAAAAATTTAGATCTATATATCTTTTGACTTATAAGAAAATAATACTGAGTCCGAAATGGAAAAATTAAAACTATGACAAAAGTTCTGTTACATCTCATCTCTGTGTTTGCTATAGTGTTCCAGATTACAATACTTACTCTACGGTCTGAGTTTTAGTTAACTTAAAGAAGACGGCAAGTGTGCTTTAGAAGACCTCGTAGTCTTTACCCAATGTATGTACGAGCACTACTTATCACTCCGGACATAAGATTAACTACGAAAATATATCGACGTTACCAGAATGATTGCCATTGAACTTGAACCTTTAGAGAAATACGAGACATTATTCCAAATCAAATTGCAAGTGATAAATTCTTCATTGAAACAAACGTCAAAAGTCACAGAATCAAGATACTCTCAGATACCTCTCTCTGAGAAAGGAACTGGTTCCTTACAATATGTCTTTACGGAATATTCGAATAAGTCCTGCTAGCATAGATGGAAGTGACGACTCTATGAACGTATATTCCTAGAATCTATTATTAACTACAGAAAGTAAAAGTGAAAACTGTTGTGCTGGTGGGAGCTTGACACAAACTCACCAACTACGATCAAACATCTCTAGTTTATAGTGGTTATGCGAATTACTTTTATCATTGTGTACGTGTTTTAATAAGCTTAAATTTTTGCGCAATAACTATGCAATGGTTGTAGCTTTATCGATTCAGAGGGATATAATTTATATTACGCCACTATTAATAACAACTGACTTATTGATGGTAGGCTATATTTTCAAACATTATAAACGCCCTATAAATACATTTAAATAACTTATTAATGGGGTCTATCAATTATGCTACTAAGATAGCTTTTACACTAAATAAAGGAAAGCTACGAACTGCAATGCTAGCAATTTTAAATCACCTCTATTTTTAGCACGAGAATGTGTACTAGCTATTATAAATAGATTTCTGTGCTCGCTCTCTCGAAAACGCAAATTTAAAACAACTTATGAAAGTACTTGACCATACAATTTAAAACACGAGCATCATCTACTATAACTTCTCTCTTGGCGATGTTCGAAACATTCGATCAAAATTCCAAGGTAATTGTTCAGAAAGACAGAAAACACTTCCACGTGTTTGGCCTGACTGGCGGGTCCGTGAAATTACTGCATCCAGCCGGGTCACACAGATAAGTGTTATTAAAAACGGACGAAGCAGCGCCATCTTGAATAGGTAAAGCAAGTTGAGTTAAAAATAGCAAGGGCTGCATGAACGAGTATGGGTCATCGGCGGCGATGGAATTGGGATTTATGTTTGGGGGGTATTACAGAAATAGAACGGTGTAGTTTTCAATGGTAATGTATACAAGACGAAATCGTAATGTTTCGGACGGTGTTTATTCTATGAACGCCAGGAAAGTATTTAAACACGTGAAAATAAACTATTATTCATTCGAGAAATGCTCTCTAATTCGTTTTAGATCGCCAACGTTTAAAGATAGGACAGGAACTCGTGTTAAAACCATCTGTTTATATTAAAACAAATAAAAGATAAACACAAGACTCACAAATTAATTTGTGAGTCTTGTGTATGTCTTTTATTTGTTTTAACATAACCTCACAAGCTAAGCTCAAAGAATAGTTGTACAACTGTTTATATGACTTGATAATTCCTAGATCCAGACATATGAGTGTTAGTAAATTATTATATTAGCTTTATTCATGGGCACAAAAATTTGGTACGTTTTTGAAAAATATATCTGATAAAAACTTATTAATTTTCTAAATTTAAGGCCATATACGGAAGAGTTTCTTGAAATAAATTAAACAGAAGACGTTTTGGTAATTCAAAATATAACGATAGCGTAGCAATTATTGTGGATATCAAAGTACATTTCATTGTTTAAAACGCAAGTTTAAAATCGTTTTCCTACTTTACGAAACGATAGAGTCATGGTCAATTCATTACGAGAGCTTTCCATAACATGTGGCAACTAATTCAGTTAACCTTCAAATCCCCTGTTAACAGATATGTTCTATTGTTTTCTTGTAATCTGTGACTAGCTCTTCTGAAATATCTTGCCGCAGATCCAAGAACAATTCCTTGAAGATTCTAATTTCAGGACGCTTCTATTGACATCCATTCTGCCCACTTTCAACAATAAGAGTGATTGTACGACATACATTGTTTCTTATGGCTAACCTTAGTCATTTCCCAATCTCGCCTCGTCTATGATTGAATATTCTTCTTAGAAATTAAACTTCAAACCATTTTAGTTGATATTCCTCCTTTGAATAAATAATCACATTACGGTGTTGTAGGCCTACAGCACAAGTACAATCAATGTCTTTTTATTTAAAATATTATCTGTAATGATCATTAATATTGCTGCCGTTGAAACTTAATAAATGACCGACTTTTTCAACTTTAGGAAACTTAATGACATAACGTTGTCCACCCCACTTCATGGTGAAATGATCATAATCAGCGTCACAATGAGAATTAAATCATATATATTTACTTACATTAGTTGCTAATTTATTAAATTCGAAAATATTACTAATAAATTTGGTTTCGTAAAATGTAACTATGTTCTGGTATTTTTAAAATGCACTACAATTGTCTTTAAATTACAATTTCTTATTATAAGAAAAAGAGATAGTAATATAATGTCAATAATTATTCTACCATGAACTTGGTAAAACAGATAGTCCTACAGTAAGCTTTTCGAGTACCTACCTACTACCAAGAGATTGTGACACCAAGCATCCTTCCGTTTTCTGGATGACCTTGGTCACCAGACTACCGGAGTCACTATTTGAGGATGGTTTGGTGTAGGAGGGCACCCGTTTCATTGATCTGGAAAGTGGACTCATCTTCATCTTCCGTGAGGTATCTACAAGTTCGTGTAGGCGCAGAGTAAATAACTCTTTCTGCTTATCAAACAGACATTCCAAAATTATTAATACTTGTGTTACCTGGTTATCGTAAAAGTCCAATGTTTTATACATTAAACACTGTATAATTATATGTCATGGTTGTAAGCTACTGGTTGTACGCGTAGAAATCGGAAGGCCGCGTGCGCAAGGCCGCTCGCGATTCCTTGCTTATTCTGTCATAGTCTCCGTGGCTAATCCTTACTTCTTCTCTAACATTTTGCGACAATGGGGGTTCAATTACGTTAATCAGGAGTACTAGATTGAAACCAGCAGTTCTTCTCCACAGCTGCAAAAACAGCTTTTTTCATGGATATTTACCTATAGATGTCTACTAGCTACTCTACAATCAAAGAGTAAATTTCAAGACATAAATCTACAAATTATCTACAAAAGAAAAAGATAAAAACAACACGAAATATAGGCCTACTCTACACCCATAACGTGTTGGACATAAACTGTTTTTTTCGTAGCCAAACTACAAACCATAGAACACTAGTATGTTTAGTAGCCTATTATTATTTTTTTTTTAATAAGTGTTACTTTTTACTTCTAATTTTATATTCTAAACATTTTAAATAACAGTAAAACTAGAACATAAAGTTCTAGAACATAAAGTTCTAGTTAAAAAACTAAACTAAAAATAAATAAACTTGAAGAGCTGCTGTAAGGTAGATTTAACTTTTACTTCCCTTTTATGAGATAACACTTTTAATACCAGATATTAAAATGTTCCAAAAGGAACACAGTGTTTTTCAAATGACGATTTCATAACTATCTTTATTGTAAACGTTAATGTTTAAGTATTTGTTTCTAACCATTTAACATATGTTACGAGAATGGTACTTTTTACGGCAATATAACTTGATGCCAGCCTAATAAAAGATACATTGAGTCTTAATGAATAATGTAATCAAGATTTGCAATTCAATTGGTAAAACTCTGTTTTTAACGAGTGTAACAGAATCTCGAACAGCGGTTTCATTCGTTTATTGACTATTGAAGTTGAGACAGTATTGCATATAAACAACCCAATTCTCTATAGACCCAATCAGGCAGTAATTGGAAGCAAATCGTTATAAGGTTCTAACACAACACAATATTTTGTTTCATGAGTTTGTTTCATTCTGATTCAATAAAAACAAGAAAACGCGAAGCTTATTCTGGAGTTGTTGTTTTTTTTACATTTACCTGTTTAATCACTTTTACATTAGTTTATGAATATCCAAACTTTAAATTTTGTAAATTTTTTAAAACCTAATGAGACAGAACGTTTTTAAACTCTCCGTGGCGATCATCATTATCGTTTTCTGTTTGGAGTTGTTAAATTAAGCGGTGACAATTTTAAAGGCAAATTTTCGATAGTATCAAAATGCATGTGTGATTTGTATTGGTTTTGTTCGTTTAATATTTTTGTACTCTGTGCTTTTGTTTGTTTGTAAATTTCATATTGTTCTAGTGTGTTGAACAACTATAAGCAGAAGACACTGATGAAGACCGCCATGGAGCGATTGAAAACGTTCTGTCTCAGTATGTTTTTATAAATTTACAAAATTTAAAGTTCGGATGGTTATAAACTAATGTAAAAGTGATTAATAAGTTTCACCGAACGTAATGGACTACAAAATTCTAGGATTTTCCTGGTGTACAACGTTTTTGTATTACAAACATTTAATGAACAATTATTAAACATTTCGTTAATTGATTAAATAATTTTTCGTGTTTTCGTTTTTAGTTGGAATGCTTCTTATAAATTAACACGCTTTTTCATAACACCTTGAGGATGCATTTTTTTCCCATAAGAAACGAGAAACATATGAAGCACATGAAAAAAGTAAGTCCAAATTTGATAATAGAGGCCTACCTCTTGAAGGGAATTCAATATCGATGGAAGCATTTTTTAAAGTTTTTTTTAGTAGACATCGTGACTGTTATCCCCTACAGAAAATAGGAAAGGATGGTCACGTGTTAGTTGCAAACCTGAAGTTGACCGAAAACGTGAAAGAATATGCAGTGAAAACTTATCTACCTATTAACCCACTTGTAAGAAGGATAGAAAGAAAGAGTGAATAGAATCAAAGAGGATTAAGGATAGAAAATAAAGATCAACTAGTACTGGGATAGAGGAAAATTCTGCCATCACCCTGGGCAACCCTGGGTGACAGGTACTTGAAGTAGATCCCTTAAGCGTGGTAAAGAGAGGTGTCTAACCAAATGTATTTATTACATATTTCAAAATTTAATAAACACGAAATGATTGCAATGAAATAGACCAGTTATTAAAGCATATTAAGGATATGCAACATTTACCAACTAAATATAAGATAATAATAAATAATACAGAACACCTGAACCGTTTGTTTATTCAAGCATCCCTCTCCAATATATTCGTACTTTCTCACCAAGATCCCTTAAACAAACCATTAATGTTCTTCTACATTGGAGTGAAAAAATCTGTAAACTCGATACTTTTTCTCTGACTAAGTAGAAACCTGTTATATCTCTATTACGATAACTTTCTCACTCTTGTCAACTATTTTCCTTTTGTAATAAGATACTTTCGCCATTTCTCTGACGTGCTAATTGCCATAACGAAATGAATAACTACACAAATTTGAATTTGCATAATCTATCTTGCGTTCAGTGTACTGTAACAAAACGTCTTCAAGGACCCATCGTTTGTCGTTGCCACTTTAATAGTTGTCATCACGCTTTTCGCACCGGTTGAGATTAGGTTAAGCTACCCAGACCACGCGAAGCTATAATTTTCCCCTACTCTCAGTATCAGAGGTTCAATATATCCTCCCCTTTGGCCAACCCAATTCTCTCTGTCCTTCTCACCAGGAATGGTAAACACTAGGGGTGGGCCGATTCCAATTCTAGATTCCAAGAATTGTTGATTCTAATGGTATCGAGGAATTATCGATACATGATTAAAGCGACGATTCGATTCTTATTTTTTTAACTGTTAAAATACGTATGTGGTGTAATTTATAAGGGAAACAGTTAATTATCAACTACGTCTTATTCAAGTATTAGTTACTTTAAATGAATTAAACGATTAAAGCAAATGTCTATCTGAGATCACGAAAATGTTTTTATTATTTATGACGCAACAACAAAACACGATCGGAAGCATTTCTGGACCGTTTGTCGCCGATGTTGTCACTCTGCGCTCTATAACACCCCCCCCCCCCCCCGGTCTTTGGTCGCCACTACTCGGCCACCACTTCCACAATCTAGAAACAAAACACAATGAAAAGGTAATTCCAACAATTCCCCAGTTATACAAACTGAAATGCCTATTACTGAAGTTATATTGTAACTGTGAACTGAAATTCATATTTGTAATTTTAAATAAATCTACTTCTATCCAATATGTTTGTCAGATTTTCAGAAATCCCTATTCATATATCAAGGTCGAAGGTTTTGTGTAGCCTATTTGATAAAACGGAACTTTTAAAATGCTCCATCATATGTGCCAAGATGTTAACTAAATTCATTAGAGAATATTATGTAGGCGCCTAAAGAATCGAGAATCTGCTTAAGAATTGAGAATCGAAAGAAAATGTTGAGGATCTAAATCGGAATTGAAAATTGTAGGTATCAGCCCATCCCTACTAAATACCTTTTATATACAGTATAAATACACCTCCAAAACCCATAAAAGTAGAAAACATTAACATTCTAGAAATTATATTCAAATGAACAGCTCATGTATGCTCTTCTCAACATGTCATTGACACTTCTGGTTTCGCTAAGGTTAAGAACCTGCTAAGATTAATTATTTCCGTAGGGGTTTTAAAAGTTTTATAACAATAGAGGTTTTATTCTATTTAAGTTAAGCTTGTTTTATTTTACAGACAGATAAAATACTAGCAAGAATTTCAGGTAAAAATCTCTTCGTACGTAAATCACTTAATCAAGTCGGAATCTCTACATTTAAAAACTGCGAATTCGAAAATTTACATAATTCTCAGAATTTATGTTTCCTCCGGAAGCAGTTCTAGGGACTCTGTTGCAAAGACACTTCCTGTGAGGATGTTTGACGCTTTGAATTGCCAGCTAGCAATTAACTGCTTACAGAATGTATGTGTCTTAATTGGAAGAGAAGCGTATAAAGGGACCGCACATCAGAGTACTAACCAATTTTTTTTTTTTTTAAATACCTGTAGTCTATCAGTTTAATAAATCTAATCAAGTTTTAGTTATTTCATTTTAATAATAATTGTAGCTAGCCCTTTTCTAAGTACCTCCGGAAGTAGTTTGCCTAGACATTAGACCCTGTGATAAATTTAAGTGTAGCGTGTAGGCAAGTCCATAAGTGCTTTATATAGCGTATGTTTAATAAAAAATTGGATCTCTGTACTTAATACTCCATAATATTCCTCCATATACCAGAAAAATACCTTTACACTAAAATCTGTGTCATCTTACTTTATTTTATTGTGTTCTACCTTTCCTTAGTTTTATCGTCTATGATAGGTAATTTTGTAAATACAAAGTAGGTACATCAAACCCCTGGTACAGGTTGTCGGGAGATCTTGTGTCACGTTATCTTTAGAGTCGAGCATTTGAAATTAACGTAATCTCTATTGAGGAGATAATTAGGTGAGTATCCGCTAGTAAGAAACTCTCGTAAGAAAAAGGATAACAAGGTATACACTGAGTTAGATAGAACTGCGGAAGGACGTAATGATCTCTTGACACTCGGAATAGTGGCCATTTGTAGCATCTGTAAGCTCTTAACCTGAGCGAAGGGGGTGTCTAACTTCTTCCCGGTCTTCAACATCATTATTTAAATGATTTAAGATCTATCTTAGAAAACCAAATCGCTTTGGAAAACACTTCTTCTTTCTTCTTCCAATGGCTCACACTTGGCTTACACCATTCGAGACCTTGCCTCCCAATACAATCCAGTCCCTTCGTTGTTGTCTTTCCTCATCCAATCCACTGCAAACCCGGAGGTGGTCCTTGTCCATAATAGATGTTTGGCATGCATATATTGTGCACTTGTTGGATTCTAATATTTTCATTCTGCTGAGATGTCCAGCGAGACAGTTTTGCCCTGTCGCCAGTCTGAAGTTAGCAACAGATGTTTTTGTCGGAAGTGTTCTATTCGCTTCAAACACATTATAGGACTTGTCCGCTTCAAACACATTATAGGACTTGTCCTTCAATCTTGGAAAATGAAAAAGTTTTTAAAATCCCACAGGAACTAGAAAACGTTTGGAATCGATATACAAGTGTATAGTGGTGATTGCTTTGTGAGCTGAATCACTGTAAATCTAAGTGAAAAAAAAACTAAATGGAGGCTATGTGCAACCATATATCCTTATCTTCAGTCTTACATACATCATGATGTCATCCAACGCCCGATATCGTCTTTAGTCTCAACCTGTCGCGCTCACTGCTACTTCCAGTGGATCCGTCAGTAGAGTCTTTATACTTATACATTCATTCATACTTACACTGTTATATATTCAAGTAGCTTTAATCAGAATACATAAATTGAAAAAAAATTAAAATAAGTTCTAATCAGTTTAATTGAATTTGTGTTTCAAATTCCGACAGATTCAGATCAGAGCATCTGTCGTCTGAAGCCGATTAATAATGCGTAGCATAGCTATATAACATTGTTACAACTAAGTAGCAGAAATAATGCATATTATTGCCTTCGAGAGAGCCAGAGAGAAGGGGAGAGTTGATGGGAGTGAATGGAGTGGGGAGAGGCGATAAAAGAGGGATGGAGAGAGTTAGATAATTGAATAATAAACTTTTAAATTTCAAGAGTTAAAATAATAATGTTTCCACTAATAACAATTACAATTATTGCGATTCATATGAAATAAAATTCAGACGGAAGAAATAAGCAGACTTGGAACATTAAAATAAATTTTAAAAATAAAAATACGGATTTAAAGCTTTTCAGACTTCTACATACTGTGTTTGTTTCTTTCCCTTTTGAAAACGCAAAACACTCGGAAGTTGTGTAGTTGGATATAATTGGACAGTTAGTCATTTAAAAGGAGGGGATAAAATGTTTGTACAACCGACTTGTAACTCTACATTCCTTGTAAACATAGCAATCAGTTTTAAATGAATTTGTAAACCTAGTATAAACTTAATTATGACGTGTTTTTACCATCACTTACAAAGGTTTACCTCCAAATTATTATAAAAATCCAAGAATAAATCCATCAAAAAAATGGCACCACTATATAATGTCTTATAATATAAGCCCGGGTTCTCCAACCTACCGCCCGCGAACAGATTTTTTCCGGCCAGCGGAAAGTTAGAATACTGGGGAAAAAAAATTTCATTTGGTAATATATTTCCTTAGTACTCGTCTCTCACCTGCCACGTCTTTTCTCTACAAGTGTAAAACTAGCTGTAAACAAGTAAGAAACTATGCAAGAAAATCTCAAAAACCACCACTGAGCTCTTGATTTGAAAAAAGTCGTGGATGTATGCGGGGGGCTAGACTTTCTACCCTGAAATATTGCCGGCCCGCCTTTCCTCCAAAAGTTTTCGATGTGGCCCTTGAGTAAAAAAGGTTAGATACCCCTGATATAAGCACCACTATATGTATTCCTCATATACTATATGGAGTCCTATATAGATAAAAGACATAGGCCTATATAATGCCATGATAACCAGTATAACATTTTGTCAGTGACTAAATTTTAAATTTTTTAGAACGACCGTACACACCTCTGAGATTTAATAATAAGGAAATATTCCCCCTTTATATACAAAGAATTTTTAGAAGTCAAAATTAAGATTGTTTCAGGTCCTACTCATTTGTGACAAACTACCTGTAAGCATTAAAAAGTCACAAGAGTGTCATAAACCTAAAAATGACTGTATACCCCTGTAAAGAGGGGTAAAATTCACAGGGTAGGCACGACCACGGGGTAGGAAGACCTAGGCTACTACACTAACACTTCAAAAAGACATAACAAATGTTAAATGTAACGTTTCACTTAGGGGTACACTTGGTTTCGAAAATAAATAGCATAAAAACGAAAATTTTAGTTTTAGGTTTATTTACTATACTTTGGATAACACATGTTATCACAATGTACACAAAACTGTTCGAATATTTGGCGAACATTTTCCAGTTTGCGTTGTTCGTAGCCTATAGTGTAAGGAACTTTTAAATAAAAGCGCTCATTTATATATTCCGTTTGTAGCCGGATATACATCCTCTGCGTATGATCTTTCCTTGAACAGGATATGATATTATGAATTTATATGAAGCCAAGCAGGAAGCGCAATGATAAGAATGTGGCCGCTTGATAACCTAAAAAATTAAAATTCGTTCACAATCTTTCAAATCTTTAAACAGGAACTCGGTATATTCAGGGACAGAGGTACTACCTATTTCAGTGCATTCCGCGCGTACAACCCTCCACCTTACCATTCTCGGAAGAGAAAGCACTAACATAGGGCTAAAAATAAAGTACTCTAGTCACCTTGCAACCCTTTGCCAAACCACTCAACCTTTAAAAATTATAGCAATGTTAAGCTTATTAATGTATTATAAAGTCCTGTTTATCTTTCCACTTTCATATTTTGAGAAAAATACCCAAAGTGTTCAGTACCAACGAGCAGGCTCTGTAAAGGGCGAGCGAAGTGGTCGACATTTTTATAAATTTTATTTTTAAAAAGGTTTAATCAAAAAAGAAACCATTTTAGATAAAACTTTTCAAAAAGTAGGAGAAGATGGTATATTTTGGCGGCTGAGTGATCTATTTGGGGGGGGGGGGAACACTTAAAAATAACAGGTCTTGGTTTGGAAAACTGTAAAACTAAAATTTCTGTATGCTTTTAAATCTCCACATCAACCTTAGCTTGTCTCAAATGATGCCAAAAGTCAAACCTAGGATAACAATAGAATGTTAAAAGGAAGAGTGGGTCAGATTTTTCCCTTGAATACAGTATGGCTACGTTGACCTTTTGTAGTAGTCAAAATCGCGATAACCTACTTTTGGATGAACAGTAGTAGAATTTAGGAAACACTTACACCCTCGAAAGCAGTTCAAAAGCAATAGATTTATTATAATTTTATCTTACTCATAATAATACAAATAATACACTTAGAATGAAATATTTCTCTTTCCCAACAAAATTTCTAAGGGTAGGTAATATCTGTTTAGGCAAATTTTTAATTTGGCAAAGAGCAAATAAATCACAATTTGCTGTATTGGCATGGCCTATGCGATGAACAATATGACAAATATATTTTTATAAACATGAGCTTGAAATCCGGGACAAATGTATTACTTTACAGGACTCTACTTTAAAAATCGGAATTCTCCCAATTTTTCCGGGACCTATGGTCACCGGATTTTTATTTTTTAGGTATGTATATGGCAGAAGAAAGCAGCTTTATCCCGCTTTTCTAATAATATCACTATCATCTTAATAATATAAAAAGAACCTTTATTATATTAATTAAATAATTGATTTAATGCTATTAAAAACATCCTAGCTTTGTTTACACAAATTAAGTTTGACAAGAGTTACCAGATATATTTATAACCACTGTTTTAATAAAAAAGTTCGGCAAAATTTTAAATGAAGGAAACGGCGGTATCTGAACCAATGCCTGATTTTCTGCCCCACCAGATATTCCATGACACTTCACAGGCTTACGGGCAGATCTACGCAGGCCGTTTGGGCCACTGAGTGTATTTACACATCCCTATGTTGGCCACTCGTGCGGATATTCTAACTCAGTGGTTCCCAAAGTGTGGCTTCCTCAGAACCCCCGGCAACAGGCATTAGATGATCCATTGGTAAATATTACATTAGATGCTTTAATTCCACTCGTTACTATTGTACAATAAAAATTGCGAAATCTGTAAGTGGAAATTAGAAAACCATCCGTGTAAAGGTTACTGAAATCTCATGTCGCATAATAGCAATAACGGAGGTTTAAACTAAAGGGCTTGCTTAACTTCAGGGTTGAAGGACTCGCGTGAGTAGAACACAGCAAGAGGAGCGTCACGAATACTAAGGACTCCGATACAATTCCTTCCTAAGGACTCCCGATATTCAATTACTTCATTGCGCAATTCGTCAGAGTTGTTATTATTTACTACTAAATACAACCATGATAAATTCATACTATTGTTATAAGATAGTTCTCGTTGCAGTGATCGACGAGACAGAGATATAGAAGAGATATCTTTAAACCTTTCCGCATCTTATCAAACCCGAAATGTAAATCTGAAAGATGTGGGTATTGAAGGTCAGCCTTCAACAATATCTGGCAAGAAATTTCTTACTTTTATTCACGAACCCTGTTCATACCAGGACCAAATCTATGATTGGTATAATTCAGAGTCAGAAATAACTTTAACTACCGAATAATTTCTATGTAAGAAAATATGGTAAAGAGTTTGGTTTTATGTTACCTTCGATTATGGGGTTTCTGTTACCTTACAGAAATGTGGTTTGAAACCTCTCGAACTGGGGTCTCAGACAAAATTCAACACACGGTACAGATAGTTTCATCGATATTCAAGAATACAAAAAGGTTAAAGAAATCATTGGAAATACCTTCATCAGTCAATTGCTGTTATCAAACCTCTCCTGTAATGTAAATCTAAAAGTATACGCTTGTGGACAACTTACTATAGCCTATAAACATTGCGGCTTTATCTATCAGAATTATGACGTAGTCCCTTCCTGCGACCACATATGCGTTATCGACTAAATATTGTTAGTAACTAAATATGTTGTTGTAAAAATATTGTTAGAAACTATGGCGACTTCTGGAAAGGTGTTTTCAAAGGATTTATCAGCCCTATATGGTGATTTCTTTAAAACACCATTATAATGTTCGTAAACAACTGCAAGTCGGTACGTCGTAAAGTCTTACGAGACTTTTTCATTTTAACAAAAATTTTTACCAACTGTTTTGCTGGTGTATCAAATCCGCTCTCAATTATAATTACCTGTATGATGTAATCTTTCTTGTACACCTGGGATGGACT
The DNA here is from genome assembly GCA_036971475.1 of Prosapia bicincta. Lineage (NCBI taxonomy): Eukaryota > Metazoa > Arthropoda > Insecta > Hemiptera > Cercopidae > Prosapia > Prosapia bicincta. Next base: position 353,566,650 of record JBAIZL010000001.1, on the reverse strand, counting down.
GGACGTGCCTTATCACTTATAGCCGCCCACAGCTGTTTCCTTAATGAGTCACCTACTAGTATTCCAACTAAGTAAATTATTTGGAAAGTAGCTAAGAATATAGGAAGAATGATACAAAACGCGATATAATTTGTATATTTAAATAACAAATTTACTCAGTTGGGATGCTAGTAAGTAATTCATTAAGGAAACGATTTGCAAGTGATAAGGTACGTCCGAGCCAACCCGGGTCTACAAGACAGGTTACAATATACAGGCTATGATACTCGTACTAATAATATAAAGAAAACCAACCAGATAGTGAATTTAAGTGAAATGGAGAATTATGAACCATGTAATAAGGTTGCAAAGCTTTGATCAATGGTATGAAAAAACCGATTAGCCTGACGTGTGGTTCTAGACATCTCTAGATTATTATAATGGCTTAAAGATATCAGATATTTAAAAATGATAGTCTGTCGTTTACTAAATAAAATTAGTAATTTCTATTTTACGACAAATCTGATATGTACAAGGCTCTGAATTTCTTATGTCGCTTTCTCTTTTAAAATAGTCTGTCTAGTCAATAACCAGGTTATTGTTCTAGAAGCGTGATCAGGGAAGATATGTCTTAATCAGTTACAAGTAAGTCATCGTGATTAACTTATATACAGTATGACTTTGTATGCAATTTAATAACACAATTATAAATAATATTATTACTTTATTATAATCAATTGAACTTGTTGCTTACATATTTTATAATTATGATTTGGGTAGATCTATGAACTAATGAAATGCAAAACAGTTTTAAAAACAGAAATTTACAGTACATTATGAAAAAAACTATTTTCAAATATTAAGAAATTCATATTTACAATAGTTTGTAAATGATAATCAAAACGAAATTATATGTAAATATTATAACAAGCTTATTTACTCCAATAGAAGGCGTGATAGAAAACGTATAGAGCGAGCTTCAAAGTTATCGCCAGACACAGTACAATTAAAACTAAAAACTCCATTCATGCATTCAACAAATGTGTGGCGACAGTAACATGCATAACTCTAATACTTCCATGACATGTGGTTCCTTGCTGTTGCACATGTGGGTTTTTGGGCGGCCTTGTCTCGTAGCGGCACAAAACGTCGAGTAGAAGACTGTCAAGCCGGCTGACTCACTATCGTGGGATTGGTTTATTTCTCGTTGAAAAAATACGCTATTCATTTTAAAAACCCGGATACATTAAAATTATTTAGACATACTAGCCTATTCTAGGTTTGTGCTAGGTTGTATTGTATATTTTGAGTGTCACAATCATAGATAAAATGTTCTGATTTAAAGAGGTTTCCCGAAACGCGACAACAAAAGGTAATAACAGTGCTAGGAAAACGATAACCATAGACTCAAAATATTTTAAAACATAATTAATTTTTTTCACAATTACGTTGAACAAACGTCGTAAGTTAAATGTAAAATTTTAATTTTATTGAAGATATGCCTTTTACTTGAAAGGATATTTTTATTTCGTGCACTTTATAAAATTAAGTATATTCCTGGAATAGACTATATAATCACGGTACTAAATGTAACTGAAACGATGTTAACATACTGATAGTTTCTTAACTGTTAAAATAATCTATCAATATTCAACCTTCTTATTTTGTTAGTAAACTTATACTGCATTTTTTTAATACAAAAAAAATTTTTAATCGTTTAATAAACAAAGGTAAATTACGTATTTCGTAGATACGAGAGTTTTAAAATTAAAAATGGAATTACAAATTGTCTATTTGCAACTATAAATAAGTTACGGAAAATTGTCTATCCTAACTGAAAACTACATACAATGATATAAAGTGTTTCTACAGCTTCCCTTATTATTTGTTAGTAAACTTAAACTGCAATTTTCAATGCAAAAAAAATTTTTTTTAATCTTTCAATAAACAAAGGTAAATTACGTATTTCGTAGATACGAGAGTTTTAAAATTAAAAATGGAATTACAAATTGTCTATTTGCAACTATAAATAAGTTACGGAAAATTGTCTATCCTAACTGAAAACTACATAGGGCCTACAATGATACGTGTTTCTACAGCTTCCCTTAAAAAGGAGACCAGATTTCCAAAAACAATCAATGAGAAGTTTCTACAAGGCCAGGATGTCCTCACCCTTTAAGCGTATGTAAGGTAACTAGTGGCGTAACTGTGACCTGCTAAGTTTCTCACATCTGGGGCCAAGCAACGGAAATTAAAATTATTCTTAACAAAATTTTGCGAATAATCACGAAGGCACCTAGATGTACAAGATTAACACTAATCCACACACACCTAAAAGTGCCTTTCATTATACAACACTTAGCAACAAGGTTCTACCAACAGGATAGAACAACCGGTCTTTCCTCACTAATAAAAGCAGATGGCAGCTGTCCCTACTGAACGCCTACTTTTAAATCAAACGTAGTAAATAATATGCTTCAGTTTTGTTTCAGATGATGCAGGGGCACATTCCGAGAGAAGTACTAATTTTCCATTCCATGCTATTTCAATTTCGAGTAGGCACCAGAAGTCCCATACTATTCCTATCACAACTTCACTAACCAGGTATTTGTAAAGTAATACCTCTTTTTTTCCCTTAGCATAAAGATACCCCAGTCCTCAGGGTACCTGCATGATCGTGGAAGTTTTCTGTCTATATTTCTTTCTTGTAAGGTTTTTTCATCCCGCTCTTAGCGCGACTCAAACAGTAGGCTACTGTTTCATTTCACGATCACCCAATTTTCCACGGAAAGAACTTATTAACTTAATACTTTGGCAATCTATCGCTATTATTTCATGCGCGGTAGGGATACCAATAGCATATGAATGGCAGACGGAGGCAGCTAGCTGGAGGATAGTTTAAGAAGCTCAGTTGGCAAAAAAACTGAATAGTTTCAGTCTCCACTCTCCGATATATTTTCAACGCTCCTTGGTTCCTCTCCAACATCACTATTCGACACTCCTTCCGCCTTGCTTAGTTTGCCCGATCCCTATTTGGTCAATCACAAAGGGGTCTGATTGAATCTGTTGGACCCATCCTATTTTCCGACCACGCCCCAAAGTCCTTCTGGAACCAACATAACGGCTCCTCAAGTATCGCTTTTATCTTGTCCCCTATCCTCATTTCAAAGATTCAAATTAGTTTTCAAGTCCATTGTAGCTAGTTTTAAGCTACACGCTGAATTGTTAGTTCTAAGTGAATTCTATTTAGCTTTTAAAACACCCATGCCACATATTATGACGTTAGTACTCGTCACAAGTTTACAAGTCACACTGTAAACAACTCATCCTTCATTGTAATTAGCTTGAGGTTAATTTATAAAGGCTGTTGGGTTTAAACTAATACACGTTGTTTACTCTTTTTTCTACACACAACGTAACAAACATACAAGTTTATAAATTAATGTACAAATAATGATAAAGAAAGCCAAAAGTCAGTCAGTCAGTCTCCCTGCTGTTTAATAAACGTAGTCTCCTATAAAATAACTTTCATCCAAGTAAAAAAACCTTTCTTCAAATACAGCCAATACAAAACGCCATCTTCCCATAATCTTACCGTAGGCAGTCTCGCGGCAGATAGACGTTGCATAACCCTGGGGGCCACCAAACCCCCCTTTTCTCACTGACTGATAACAGCACACACATGTTGAATAGAGGAAGCTCGCGAAATCTGGCTGACGGGTAGACGGGTGTGTGTGTGGGGGGGGGGGGGGGTAATGTCCCGGGTATGAAAAGCAGTTAAACACAGACCTCAGAAAACTGTCGAAGTAAGAGTACATCAATGTACTCTGCAATAAATTGCATAGTTGTGTATTATTTCTTCCAAGTAAATTAAATGTACGTAAATGCTAAAATACAGTATAAGCACCAAGGTTTAAGCCATGTGCTGTATGTCGAATTACGTTTTGGACTAAATAAAATGATAATAAAGTGTTGTGCTACAGTAACACCCTGGTATCATCCAGAACAGCACCTAGCAGACTTATCCCAACATAGGAGCCGACTTCTCTAACTCTGACTAATACTGTTGATGTTAAATGAGAACGGCCGTTTAGGACGATGTATCTTCTTGTCATGTCTGACCTCTTCCAAAAAATCCAAGGCCATTTGCGGAACAACAGGATACACCTTCAGAAGTTTGAACGTAATTTTATTTACGTTATTGTATGCAAGTGCGATTGTTATCTTGATAGGAGCTTTTATTATTTTTAAAACTAGTTTTAGCAGAGGTGTACATTTAAAAAGTGGGCATCAAAAACATTAATTACATTAACCAGGGCCAGATCCAGTGAAAATATAAGCAACAATATCTGACCCTGAAAAAACTACAAGAAAGCAATCCCTATTTTTCAATATGGTGTCGAAAATATCTAAAATGCAATAAATTTTTGTTGTAGAAATAAAGTTTATGCATACACAGACCTATACATACAAAGCTTTATGGCAACACAAGCTTGCTTCATTAACACAAATTATTGACGAAATTTGTTTTTACGCTGAAACGAGTAGAATATTCCAGTGTTTCTAATAATACAGTACGTCTATGTTTGACGTCATCTTTCAGGCAATTACAACCTAATGGGTTTTGCAGATATTAAAACAAAGAAGATGAAGTAACATTAGGACCATTTTTGCGACATAAAGTGTAAGACTCCCAAATTCGTATAATTTAAAGATTCCATTTGTTTACAGATGAAACTTCTGTAAACATCTTGACTGTTTGCATTAATATGTGATTTATTGCTGTTTCTGAAAGTTGTTTACTCTTTATTGAATTATTAGAATTGCTAACTTTGAAGGTTGTTGTTGACAATAACATCCATTACATCCTGCAAAGCTATATACAAACTGAATAAATATACCAACGATTGAATATTTTGTTTAAAGCATTGAATATTTTTATAAACCTCACAAAAACCCTAAGCTCTTAACAATGGGTAGAAATTAGAAAGCCACTTGCCAAATAATTTTTACTTCATCTCGTAAAACATTGTCGAGAGTTAACCAAAAGTAATTTCGTAATCCAAGTTTCTAACGAATAATTTCTACTTTACCATAAATGGTTTTGTACTTTACTGTGTTTAGAATGAGTAAATTATGTGTGGGCCACGATCAGGCATGTAATGACTCATACAAAGGGAACTTTTAGAAGGTATATTTATACCACAGGCTTTATGTGAAATATGCCTATGGGAGCCTCTTTTTCCTTTGAAGGTTGTCCAGGACAAGGTTGAGGAGGATGATTTTTCAGAGGATTTCACTAACGCTTCACAACTAAAAACAATCTTTTAGAATAAAATACCTGTGAACCAGCCTGGCGCTACATCACGGAACCAATAGGTGGGGTTAAACTCTAAACTCTCGCAGAATGGAGAATAACACGAACAGTTTTGTTTCAAATTATTAAACGAAAAGTTACCCATTTCAGTAGAATTCCAGTAAAAAAATCGTAATCTCACCTTATTTTTCTGACCACGCAAATACATTGAAAATAGGTTCTTAAACAAATATAACAAATAATTTTCTTGTTAATCTCGTAATTATTTTTCTAGTTAGAAGCGTTTAAAATATGATCTTGTCTTACTTAGTTCTAAAGAGTTGTGCACTATTAGAATCTTAAATTCAACTTACATATTTGGTTTTCTGTATTCGCTTTTACCGAAATATTGTAAAAATAAACATAGGGATTCCTTCTTGTATAATCATATTCATCAAAACATCGTAGGTTATATATTAAAAACCATGGTGGTTTTCAGTAATGCTTCATCCTATTACACCGTACAAAAATAAAACAGATAATTATTTTAGAGATAAACACTTTGCTAAAATTTAACCCTTAATTCAATTCGGAGAGTACGACCGTTAAGGAAAGTCTATCATGTTGTAAACCTGAGTTGTCAATTGGGTTGTTCAATTTGGCAATGGGACATATCTCTGGAAACTGCCGACATAATTCAAAATAAATTAGGTGCGTCTAACAAAATAGATCACTAACACGTCCTCAGAACACAAGATAATGCATTGTGTAGATGTCACAGGCAGCAACGTCTCCAAAAAAAAGTCAAACCAAGAGAATATAAACTCAACCTCAATTAGTTCTGAGGATGCAACAACGGATATATGTTATAAAGTCATTAGACTGAAATGAATCAGCAAAAAAGAAGCTGAAAGTTTCAATATTAGTAAAATAATATTTATAAACCAAAAAGAACATTAAGTTAAGGATGGGTGGAAAGACCGAAACAAAGAGAACAGGGTTGATCCTAAAACTAAAAAAGGACCAGACCTGGATAGATAATAAAAAAGTTCCAACTTAAGTCCAAGAGAAAGCAGGTATAATCCAACTAAGCTTAATACATCCTAACTAATCCCTGAGAAGTTTCTTGTGAGGTCAAAGTATAAAAAAGTGTACCAACTTCACCGGATACCGTTGTGGATTTTGGAATACAATATCGGTTTCATAAATTTCCCAAAAGTTGCTGGAATTTATTTATTTTTAAAAAAATTAAGTTTTCGTACATCGTACTCTATTATTAATAAATGGTTTGGTTTTAATACAATTTATAATATATAAATTCATATAATTTTCTTTTGATTTTTATAGTTTGTCAAAATTATTAATATTGTTATTACGTTTTGACGTTTTGAATTTGATATCCTAATTTCACTTGATTTTGCATTACGATTTAATAAAGCAATTTAATATTGCATAGACTTCGCTCAGTCGTAATTCAAGACGCATTCGAGTCAAAAGATTAAAAAATGTTTTTTTTCAATCTGAGGTTTTAAATTCTGTTGTGAATATGAATTATGTACATCCATTTCTTATTGAATCATTTTAAAAAGTGAAGAAAATATACATCCGATAAAGGTAGAGCTTTTCTCCCAATTTGTAGTATTCAATTGGGTTTGTAGTGAACAACCATGTCTTCTTCACTCCAAACTTTAAGAAGAATTAAACAACTATCGTGGTGGTTTGAAAAACATAGTGTATTTTGTATTAGTATTTTTAAACGTCAAAAGTATGTAGGCAATTATTGTCTGAAGGAAAAGCTGGCATCAATTTCCACATTTCCCTCTACATCTCGAAAAGTAGCATGTTGACAGCATTACAATATCAAAGGGACATTTGACCTTTTAGTAACCATTGCATAATTATAAGCAATTACGCACAAAAATTATGCAAGTAAAAACAAAAATGTTATTAATAAATATATTTTAAGTAATTTTAAACTAATTAATTATCAACCTAATCTTTTTTCAATCACCCTAACTTTGTGCTCATTTATACCATAGATACCATTTACGGGGGTAGACTATTTAAAAAATCCTAAAGTAAATGTATTGAAGAATATATATTTCCCAACATTTAAGAATATTATAGGCCAACATCAGACATAGGTATTTTTTGGAAAGAGTTGTGATAAAAACCACGTATAAAATGTAAAAGTTCAAGAAACCAAAAAAAATTTTTTTTTTATTTGAAATGGTTTTCTTCGTAAAAATTATAACATCAAAAGAATTCATTTATAAAAGAGTACGTATAGAAGAAAAAATAATATGCTTCCATTTTATAAATTTAAACTTTTTAATGAGGATAGTTATGGAAATGTCAACGTTAAGGTTTTTTGTATTACTGTTTATATACAAATTATAAGGATAATATATAATTTAAACTATGTTGGTATAAAATATGTATCATATTATTTTCAACAAATCTAAAAATAGTATTCAGTAAAACTAACAGCAATAGTATTCACGGGTATCGATAAAACTAACAGCTCAAATAAAAGGTTAATTATTGATGAGGGGGTAGTTAGTTACCGCGATGATTCACTTTCGTTCCACTTCAACAATTTAACGATTTAATAGTCACTGTGACTTCCAAACTCTCATAACACGAACGAATCAATAAGAGCGTAGGGATTATTGTAAGGGATAATTTCATTTGTATTGTTGGTAGTGAACGTGCGCCAAGTTGCCGTTAAATGTATTGATTAAAAATAAGAACTGCAACATGCATTTCCAAAATGAAAAAAATCGAATTTCACGTGAAATTTTGTTATTTACAAATGCAACTCTATTTGATGCAACTATGATTATTCATAATAGTTTTTAGTGGATGTTATGAGTTTAGTATTTACCGTGATCTTATTTGTTTTAGGTTATGTTTACTGATAAAAGCAATGTGTTTATATTATTAATAAAATACGTAAATCAAAATTACTGTAATACAATGCGTTTAAAATCTCTATCATAATTCTTTTTAGGTTAAACTAAAATAGAGTGCAAGAAATAACATAAAAATATCCGGTTTAGGGTTAACCTATTACTAACCTTTGATCCTAAACAATAGAGGCCGCTTGTTTTTCCTTTTAATATTTACTAACCGATTTAAAAAAAAAGTAGTTTTTGTTTAATAGCACTAATAGCGTTGTATTGGTTTTTTTTTCATCACTAATACATATCTTATAATTTTAAATATACACGTTGTAAAAGTTAAAATTATTTTGGAAGTCGTTACATTAACCAAAATAGTTAAAACTTCTGGAAAAAACTAATGGTGTAAAAGTATCAATAGGTTTAGTTTTGTCCTAAATATTACACGTAGAACATTAATACATTTTCATAAACTTATAGGTTCCGCCAGTAGTTATATGTGATAATTAGATAATTAAATAATTAGAAATTGTTTAAACAACTATATTAAAATACACGTTTTCTACATGTAAAGCTAGTCCGTATTCTAATTATATCAAGCTAAACCTTTAGTAGTACGTTGTTTTCATAATTTTAAAAGCAAGTCTACTTTAAAAGCAATAATAACTTTGTTTACCTGAAAAAGTTGTCTTTCAACTGAACTGCATATTCAGGTTAGTCTAAACACATTGGACACACAACACTAACACTTCTGGCCGATTGTTTATAAACAGAAATAAACAATGCTGAAATAAAGACGAAACGAACACTCTCTGTAATGAACGACTTACACGACTAAAACATTGATGTACAGGAAAGAACAAACTCTGAAACCTACAACCTTCTCAAGCGTCTGTCTAGTTTAGAACTGAATCTGGTTTTCTCGTCTCGGTGGTGTTGTCTGGCCAGTGTTGCCAACTGCAGACTGTAGGTTGTGCGATAAAGCATCCCTACTTAAACAGCTGATAAGATTATTTAACAATGAAAGGCTATTGTATTGTTAATGTTTTAACTGATTTGCTGTGTACCAATATTAAGTTTTTAAATGTTTATTTAAACAAACGTTTTAAAACATTCCATTCAACTCATAATATAGAAATTTTGAACGTTTTTACAAATTTACTTTTCATTAGTAATAATAAACATTAAAGTCACCAGGTGTAATCTGTATATAATTTAAACAAATTGACGAAATTAAATTAAAAATTTTAACAATTTTTCAAAATGAAATATATTTATGCGAAATATTTACCTAAAAATGAAAAAAAAGACACTATTTTATCCGGAAAAAAGAAACATATAATTTACATAGACTTAGAAAACATTAGGGTACCAATTATACTTATTTTTTAATACCTCAATGACCAGGATCATTAAAAATAGTTTTTGGTTTTTCACTGTTAGATCACGAAAGATATTTAATAAGTCTAAATTTAAGAAATCATTTACAGAACTCGTTTATTAGCTCTACTTTCTTCAATTATTAAAACCACCAATTTCCAAGCACATTATCTTAAAAATGAAACCAACCTTTATTATCACCGATATTTAATACTTCTGAAAACTAACCATAAGGTAGGCCTATCTGAATAGTAAATTTTGCAGTAAATTTACTTTTTACAATATAAATTTTAAATATTCGACCAACTAGGAATGACTTCATGAATGGATCTCCCCCCTCCATTGTTGTGTACTTCAAAGAAACCATAATTTTCGTGATTAGGATCGATTTAAAACATTTTTAAATGTATCGGGGGGGGGGAACTATCCATCACTTATTCAAAATAAATTTAGTATAAGATTTTAAAAATATTATAGAATCAATACATAATCAATATCTCATAATGTCTAAATGAATGTTATAGTTTTTGGGAGATATTTATATACAATTTAAACTACACCTACGACAGGGAATTACCAGAAATAACAGTTATTTTAAAATAAAATTCGACCTTTAAATATGCATCGTCGGTTGCTTTTATTAACAATAGTTTTTCGTATAGCTTATCGATCGTTTTGTCAATATGCCCCCTATGTTCCTCACGCAGTGAAGTAAATAATAAAAACTCATTAAAATCTAACGATATTTTTGCACCTGACGAGAAACCTTATAAAACAAATTTCTAGCTATTTAACAAACAACTTCAATATATGACATTTATTGTTATTCAACGAGGTCTATATAATGTTTTTTGGTTTTATAGTTTATAAGATTTAATTCAGGAAAAAATGTAAAAGATTTAATTTTTTTATCTCTGTAATCATGAAATTCCGATTCTGTATATATATATATATATATATATATATATATATATATATATATATATATATATATATATATCAAAAACAACCTTAGTTGGTTATTCAAATACAAGAATTATTTATTTTTGATTATTTATTAGTTGATTGTATTATTCTTTCCTGATGATGTTGGTACTGTTTATCAACGAAAAGCTTTGAATATAAAATAAGTTAATTATTCTTGTATTTGAATAACCTTAGTGTTTTTTTATAATTAAACAAGAAAAACTAATTTGTATATATATACTGTATATATATATATATATATATATATATATATATATATATATATATATATATATATATATAAAACAAATTAACTGGCCTTAAAACCAACCCCAAATACACAAACAAAATCACAAAATGCCTAAAGACCATACTAAACCAAAACGATTTCATATTTAATAATAAGATATATAAACAAATAGGTGGCTTAGCAATGGGATCACCCCTCTCAAGTATACGATCAGAAATGTACCTCCAAAACCTTGACGAATTAATCACACAAACCATAAAAACACACGGCCCCAAAGGACATTGGATACAATATGTTGACGATGGATTATACATCTCACAAAATATAGCAATAAATAATAATATCATCCTAAATGAAATCAAGAACTTACACCCTAACCATAACATAAAATGGCTGTTTAAAACTCACTCATACAGATTGCTAAAACTGCCTCTATAAAATGAAGAAAAAGCCAAAGAAAAACAAATAATATATCAAATATCCCAAAAAAATGAAAACTATAGATAAATTAGAATTAAAAATATTAAATAAATTAAAACAACCTAAAATCGAACTACAAACAACAACAAAATGGGCCACATTCACATATACAGGGTACAACATAAAAGGAATAACTAAAACACTAAAAAATAATAATATTAACATAGCTTACAAAAACACAGGAAACATAATCAATAAAATAAACCACCGGAAAAAATATGTCTCACACTTAATAACGGAATATACAAAATCGAATGCCCAGACAGTAATAAAATATACATAGGCCAAACAAAAAAGAAATTAAAAGGCAGATATCAAGAACACCTCAATGCATACATCAAACTTGAAACTTATAACTCAAACTTAGCTACACACGCCATCTAAAACAAACACACATTTCCCACATTAAAAAACGTACACCTAATAAAAAAAAGTACAAAAAGGCCTCAAAATGACAATCTGGGAACAACTACAAATTTATAAACATAAAAATAATATCATAAACGAACAAATACAAATAAAATCAAAAAACGATAAATTATTCAACCTAATAGACAAAATTAACCCCAAAGACAAAGTTAAAAGACTCGCACAGGGCAGTAAATCCGAAAATAGAACATAACAGTACACCACACCTTGTGACAACGGGAATTCCACACAGCTCGCAGTCAACTACAACCCCCGGTCAGTGATGCCCGATGATGGAGATACGACCAATCTTGGAAAGTTAACTCGCATAAATACCAAGTAAGATTCTTGTTAAAGTACATATAGTGAAAGTGATAAGTGTATACAAGAAAACAGTGTTGCAAATCTACAAATATGTATATATATATATATATATATATATATATATATATATATATATATATATATATAGAGAGAGAGAGAGAGAGAGAGAGAGAGAGAGAGAGAGAGAGAAAGAGAGAGAGAGAGAGAGAGAGAGAGAGAGAGAGACTTTAACACTTTTTACTATATATTGTTTAATTAACTTGCTGTTATTTATATATTTATGATTATTAAAGTTTTATATTACCTAGCTTTAACACAATGGCTTTATAACCCAGACTTTTTTTAACTCATGAATTCAAAAAATGATAATTGGAAAAATTATTAGAATAAATTAAAATTGTAGCATACATGTAACACAATTAATTAAGTATCATATTAACAAAGTCATTAGTATTTAATGTCATTAGTATGTTTCAACAACTACGTTACCATGAGTGATGAAAATACACTTAGTGTATTGTTCAATAGTTCAGTGTATGTTTGTCACTGATGATGTCGAATTATCTCTGATGACATTAGAGATTTTGTTGTTTTTAGAGATGTGTTTTATTGCGTTGTATGTATTTTGCATTACCTCGTATTGATCTTTACAGTCAAGCTCAGAAATGAATAAATTTTATAAACTAAACCATCTCAAAACACAACACAAAACGAACCACAAGTTATTTTGCACCTAAACAAGCAAATTACTGCAGCTAGTAATGGTGAGTCAGTATTTTGAAATTAGCTAGGTAACAAGCCATCAACTGAAACAACATGATTGAGGATTTATTGCCAAGGACACCGAGGATCTAATGACAATGGTATCTTCAACCTATAAGAATGAAGACATCCTTTACCCAACAACATGACGTAATTTCTACTGCGTTGTTAATTTTTTTAATATAAATAGCACTTACGTAGGAAGCTCAAACTTAGTTATAATAAACAGAATGGCGGTTTAACCACTGTAATTTAAGTCGCTTTAGTATAAAAACGTGTCACGATCTGGAGAGATTATTGTACCAAACATTTACCCTCCTTGCAAACAATACGATGAATACTATAATTGAAGGATATATTGCATCGATATTGCTTTAACGGCATTTCTATTGTCATTGTACTAACTCTAATATATCAACTTTATTTTGAGGGACAACAGCACCATTTGTCATGTTGCCACTCGTTTCTATTATGACGACAAATTTGAAACTTGTATCCAAGCCAAACGTTTTATTGACATGATAAATTATTTCACAAATTTATTTTACAGAAAGACAAACAATCTAGATTAAGACAAATTTCTTAATTGATTAGAAAATTTAAAAATAGAATCGATAAATTAGTATTTTATATATTTTTAACAAACAATGGCAGAAAAAATTATAACTGTAGCGTAATTTTATACAAGTATGGTTGATCTTTTAAAACGATCAATCAGTTAAATTTAATTTACGAAAGGGAATAAGATAAAAATAAAGTAAAATCAAAGCACAAACTGTAAAAGTGCTATTTAGTCGCTCAATAGTTAAAAAGCAGACAATACAGTAATAATTTTTAGGTGACTTGCAACAGGAAAGAATTCTTTTAATCAAGTACTTTATAAAAAGTGTTTGTTTATACAGTAAACTCTCACTAATCCGGCAGATATGATGGTGGGATACTGCCGGATTGCTGAAAACGCCGCATTACTGGAGGGTCCATTAGAGAACACAATGAACATTGAACAATATTTATGTGTATTGCCCAAATATAAAACAAACATAGGAAAATACTACTGTACTGTACTTAAAAGGATAAAACCAGAGTGAATGTACAGATCTGTAATTTACAATAAAAGGTT
>JBAIZL010000001.1:353532782-353547782 GCA_036971475.1 Prosapia bicincta | reverse complement strand
ACCTTTTTGGTTAAACGTCAAACCCTAATAAAATAAATCAAACGTTTTGTGCGTGGTAATAAATAATGATAACTCTTAGAATAGCCAAGGCAACATAAAATCGAATACCGTACTAGTGATTTTATTATTCCATCAAAATGTCGAACATTTACAGTTTAATTGAGGGCTGTTACCAAAAACAAACCCCATATTTTATTTTACTGAATAATACATTAATAATATAGTAAATATTATGGTACGCTATATAGTAATATACTATTATTACTCGACAATAATAATACTATCGAAACATATTACTAACAAAAAACATACATTTTCACTAAAGTTAAAGATTTACTTTAACGTTAAAATTTATTTTGTGTAGCAGTATTATGTCTCGATAGTGGGTATAATTTAACTGTAAATGTTTGAAGCTTTGGTAGTTAAATTAACTAATTATTACATTTTTTACTTATTCATCATAGTAGAGCTTGTATATTTTCTAAATGCAAAACAGCATTATACTGTTTTAAAGGAATACATTTTTGTTAATAGTTTTAGTAACGTTTGTTATCCGTAAATGACAACTAACTCAAAATGTCTTCTAAATAAATAAAAATACGTTTATTATTTTATATTTATGTGAAATTGTTTAAATATTTGTTAACATTTAAGAAACTTTATGTAGACTTGAAAGTTGTGGGGTATGTGTCACTATTCATAGCGAAATTAATAAATAGTGATATTTTCGGAATGAATCCTCCCTCTCTCTCTCTCTCTCTCTTTGTTTATCTGTCATATATAAATATATATGTTATAAATGAATGAATGTATTCTTTTACAGTTTTGTCTCCGTGCATAGTTTCATCACAAAGTAAATCAATTTTGATTACCAATATTTTCTTAACCCCTTCATTTCCTAATATATGTATCACTCACAATTTTTTTTCGTTGATTAAAACGAGTCCATTGTTGTCATGCATATCTCTAATAACAAGAATCAGTTCCATACAATACCGACGCTTCACACTGAGCATTACACCAGTCTCTTCAATCACAAATTACCCAGAGGCTTACAGAAAATAATTTACTTTTATTTATTGCTTTCTTTATCACCGCCTCTTCATGTTTAATCAGTGGCCATACTACTGCCTGCGGTGCATTCCATGCGTTTTGGGTAAGTGTTTTATTAGTTCAGCTGGCTTATCAAATCCCAAATTTGCTGATTTATCATTTTTTTTTTAACCATGGACGTCAGCAGTAATCAGTTAAAAACCCAAACAAATACGAATATATTTTTGAGTATATATTTCACCCTCTCCTAACATTACAATATTTTCCTCTGCTGACGCGATTGGTAGTAAAACCACTTTTAAAACTTAAATCATACATATGTACGATCGATAGTACGATTTAAGTTTGAAAATGGAGTCAATAAGAAACGCGTCAATAGAAGAAAATATTGTAATGTTAGGAAAGGCTGAAACATCTACTCAAATAGACTATATACAAATAATCTTAACAGAAAGGAAGACGAATATTTTAGGAATTTCAAATACGTATATTTACTAGTCTAGACATTTTTTATTTAGTTAGGATCAATTTAGTTTATTCTTTAATTCCAGAAAAATAAAAAAAAACCGTGAATACGCGACTATGTAAGTACTGTAGGTTTATGTAGAAATAAGTAATGTATATCTTTCTAAAATAAAAACTGTTTAGTTTAAATAAAACAGCCTTTAAATCTGTGGTTCGCAAACTGTGCGCTGTCTGAGGCTATCTGGGGCTACCAGAATTGAACGTTAAAATTAAAAATATCCTGAAATGAATTAGGACGTACATTTGACGCGCACCTGAGGTCTCCTGTAGTTTGAGAGTTGTGTCGGCTGTGTTCGTAAGAGACTTGAGTGCCCGAGTCCTTCGTCCTTGTCCTGTATTTACCGAAGTAGTAAGAAATGAAATTTATCTATGACACTTATTGAAGTGCCGACAGAAGTAATAACTTCTTTGCGGGTATTATGTAAGCGAAAAATGTTTAAAATTGTATTACATTAAATTTTTTATATGTTTGAGTAAAGTTTTCTGCCATTCCTAACGTTATAATATTCTCCTCTGTTGACGCGTTTCGGAGTACCTCCATTTTCAAAACTTAAATCATACTCAGTCTTACGATTTCAGTAAGAGTAAGATTTCAGTTTTGAAAATGGAGTTACTCCGAAACGCTTCAACAGAAGAAAATATTATAACGTTAGGAATGGCAGAAAACTGTACTCAAATGTATAGAAATATTCTGAACAGAAATGAAGATGAGTAGGGCCTATATTATTAATTTTAAATTTTATTTATAAATAATAGATCTACCTAATCTCAATGAATAACAATTTCTTTATATCAATATATATATAATAAATTAAAAATATTTAAAAAACAAGAATACTTTTAATGAATATATTTATTCAAAGCTTTTCGCCGATAAAATAGTACCAGCATCTTCAGGAAAATAATTATCTAATTAAATTTCCGGAAGTATAAATATATATATATATATATATATATATATATATATATATATATAGAGAGAGAGAGAGAGAGAGAGAGAGAGAGAGAGAGAGGGAGAGAGAAAGAGAGAGGGAGCTAGAGAGCCACACACAATTGGGTTTATATCATGAATACACTTTTTTATGAAATTAATACTTAAATCTCAAATAAACCCTTCTATAACACTTTTTTTCTTTTGTACACATATCTGTAAAGGGCTACTTAACTTGATATATATAGCCTATATATATATATATATATATATATATATATATAAAGAACATAAGTCAAAATACAAATACAAGAATTATAATTGAATTTTAAAAATTAATTCTTGTATTTATATTTTGACTTATGTTTTTATTAATACACAAGAATACATATTGCGATATATATATATATATATATATATATATATATATATATATATATATATATACAACGTTAGCCATATTAGACATTTTACAAATCAATCCTAACATCATTCCTTAAAATGTTTAGATACAATGTTTACCCTGATGATAAATTTCCAAATTCTAGTTTGATTGTTAAGCCTAAAATAAAATATTTCCTGCTAAGAAAAGTTAACAATTAAGTTAGAGCTCTCCACAGTACCATTATTTTATTATTACTACAATAAATATTAGTCTTTATTAAATACATTCCCCAAATGAATATTTAAATTTGAATACGTTTTTCATTCAATTTTTACACTTTTATTTGAGGAATGTTTTTAATAAGACTAATATTTACTGTAGTTAATAATAAAATAGTGTGTAAAAAACATGTAATAGATGATTACTCAATACGATTTTTACTAACAACTCCAATTCAAATCAGTTCTTTAAAAAGTATAAGCGACCCTAAAATTTTTTCCTTTCACAAATTGGAAAAAAATACATTACTTATTATTATCGTTATATTGATTTATTTGTATTGAGGTTTATCATAATTTAAATAAATTAATATTTTTATTCGACTACAAGATCTAATTAAATAAATTACTACTGTTAATTAAATTAATAGCCTACAATTATAATTAAATAATTATCTATGTGTAAAACGTCTGTTCCACAGCATAACCTATAACACTAAATCAGCTGTCACATGAAATCATATCTTGTCATTTAACACACTTTAATCTCCTGACGGAAATATATGCTGTAAGTTATGCGTTTCAGAAATAGCGTGACGCGAAATCAATGATTTAATCTCATGTTATGTACACCCCGCGTGTAGAAGTTATCACTTCAAAAACGTCATTTTATAAAAATTAACTTAAAACTTTACAACAAAATAATGGCCAAATTTTGAAGAGGAGCCGCTAAAAGTATTTTCTCCGGAAGGAAGCCATGCATATACAAAACGTTTGAGAACCACTGCTTCAATGGTTAACAATTTACAAGTTTGATCGTCAGCAACTACAGTACATTATTTATTGTTTCTTGGGCGTTATTACATTTCCTCTATTAGCTCTCCCTTTCCTGATACCCTATATTTCTTGTACAAATTTTCAATCGTAAATAAAATACTTTTTTATTCAACCAAACAAGTTCAAATACTTTTTTTTAAAACCTGTAGTGGATGACAATTGATGTTAATACAGTTTTTTTCAAATATTAATTCTAGTACCAGCCGGATTCGAACTGAAAATCTTTATGTTCGAAGTCTAGCGCTTTGGCATTTCGCCAACTTTACAATACCACAAATATATTTTTCAAAGATGTATAACATTTTCCCCCCAACTGGTTGTCGTCAAAACCTCCATGTACAGCCTTAAACTGTTACAAATGGTTGCCATGGTTACCCCTCTAGGGTAACTAAATAAAATGTTTCTATGTTAACCTCAGTACCAATTTACTTAATGTTTTTTTTATATTACTAATTTATTGTAGTAGTTAAGACGTAAAAAATGCAAAGAAGGGTAAAGTTAATAAATACACTTGGAGTGAAATTTCAAACTGATGTTACAGAGGTACACAATGCAGAATGGCAGGATCTAAGGCAATGACCAGGAAACACGATGTCTTGAGCGTACAGGAGTGAGTCACCTCTCAAGGCCGTTAAAGCCAGAGATAAATAGCTGTCTAGTCCAGCACAGATGTTTAATTACTATACTGGAAGCATAAAATCAATTGCACCTGAATTCTTTATTAGTTTAGTTAGGGCAACAGATGTTTGAAGAAAACTAGCTGTAATATCCATTTTTCAGCAGATTTCTAATTCTAAACATTGTTTGACTTAGTTTCATTATCAGTTAGCATAAAATGCTATACAATTTTTAGGTTAGAATACATTATAAAACTCAAAACAAAAGCACAACACAAACAGACAAATAAATGTCATTGATTTACATAGACAATAATATTGAAATAACACTAGTAGATTTATACAAGAAAGGTTTTTAACTCTTATTTCACTTACAATACTATAAACTAATAGTTTCATTCTTGAAAATTAATAAAACTTAAAATTAAGTTTATTGAATTTTTATAATTTTACTAATATAATATATTAAAAGTATTGAGATAGATTACAAACATATCAAGAAAAAGGACATGAAACAATTATAATCGACAATACGAACACAATTAATAAGACAATAGTTTTGGATTTAGTCAACTATAGGCAATCCAAACTCAGAAGAGTCCCAGAGGATTAAACGACCTGTGCATATTCACGCGCAAGCACACTCATACGCGACGAGTAGTAGATTTTTCAATTAGACACCTACCAGGTTTTGGTCTACAAAACTAAAATTATTTAAACTGTTATATTTACTGACATTTTTGGATTCTACATATTATTTCTTGAATATAGAGACAAAATACGACTTATTCAAGTCGACATTTGACGATATAAATGCAATTTTATAAATATCAGAATTTGTCAGTTTATGATTGTTGTCTTTTATATGATCTTTAGGAGTAACATAATTACGTCACTTCCCGTTTTCTATGAATTATAAGCAGATGTCAAGAAGGCAGGTAGGCCCCCGGGCTGGGTCAGCGTGAGTGTGTGCGAGGGTCGTCTAATCCTCTGGGGCGCTCCCCAGTCTGGAATATAATTATTGTAGTAGAGAAAACTTATTTTTATAAGTAGTCTATCGATTGTTTATATTATTTTTAATATTAGCTTTATTAACATTACTTTTTCCTGTTCTTAACTTGAACTATCACTTTTTTCTTTAAATAAACAAACACTCAAAATATTACACATGAAAGAAAATGTATTCATAATTAGAGAAGTTTTAAAAGTTCTAAGTTTTAAGTTAAAATCGTAATAATTATTTAATAAATAACTGCTGTTAGCTAAATAACTGAATCCACTAGAGCATACTCCTATGATAATGGTATTGAAAATAATAAAATCCTAACCAATAAATGAAGAGGAAAGCATATTTGGTACTGAATCATATTCTTGCAAATCAGCTGATCTGGGAACGTGTCTCTTCAGAACTTTAGGCGTAAGTCGAAGATACAGTTTATGTACTTTAAAGTATGCTCGACGAAGCTGAAGAAGTTTCATTTCAATAAACACGTGCTTGTCGGAAACCTGTGTAAGTTGGATGACGTAATTGAAGCCAGAGTTGCTGATTGCGTATTTCCGTAATTGAAGGGGTTCTTTTCAAATTGCCTTATTAAAGTTCTATTTCTCTGACGTTTACCTTATCATTACCAACGACGGGAGTCGAAATGAGAATTTTGGAAGACGTCCAGATTTATAAACACATTAAAATCTACTTCTCTTCATGGCTAAAATAATGTAAGCTTTTAGACATTTATCGTTTCAGAAAGTAATTCTAATATTATACGTTTAGCACACAATATGAGCAAATGAGCAAAAATTCATTTTCACTTCTGGTTTAACTTGCATTTAGCGTAGAACGCTCTGTAGTAAAAGAATGATATGTAACTTCACATAATTGTATTTATAAAATAAGGTCATAATACATATTAAATCATTAAGATGTCAACATAACCTTATAAAATTCATTTAAAAAACATTTTTTTAATATTCATTCTAATGTCCTATAGAAAAGGCATACAATTCGCACAATGGAGTACATTGCATAACTTTATTTATATAACTTTAATATTGTAACATATTTTTAAAGTTTTAATTTTAATCACTTGGACATGGTAAATGATCGTAAGTAGTAAACAGGAAAAGCCATTAACAATCCAGTATACTAGGTAACTACCGTACTATTTTATAAGAGTTAATGTAATTTTCTTTAAACCTAGATTTCAAATTACTGCTAATGCTCAATGCAGAAAGTAATATAACCTGCGTAAAATAAAAAAAGCGTTGTTTGAAATTACACTAATCACAGAATTTATTCAAATATATGCTACTTTAAATATAGCCTATAGAAAATATCAATTTTCATATGAAAAAGAAGGCGAAAACTGCTTTTAGCACTTACAGCCATATTTTCCATTCGGAAATCATAGAACATATTTCGCTAAGCTCCAGATTGCTATGCACTTAATTTACAAATGATGACTTAATTTACAAGTGATGACATAAGGTTCTATCGATTCAATCCCATTAGGGGCGTGCAATTTTGTTTTATGCGCTTTAAAACAACAAAAAACTTTTATTTTGGAGTTGATTTAAGAGTAACCATTAGAATAGTCTCACTAGTCTAATAAACAAAAATTAGTAATTATTTACGCAGATCTGAATGGTTTTATATTTTTAACGAGTGTTTTTGATTCATTTTGGAAGTTTGTTATCTCTCCATTTACTGATCTTACCGCAATTGTTTTCTTAGTTTTTAAATTATTAAAAATTACCTACCTTGCCAAAACTGCTAGGCACACATTGTTTATACAAATAAAAAGGTACACAAAACTCAGAAATTATTCATTTATTAACTCAGACTAGTTTCAATGACAAAGTCATCATCATCAGTGAGTGTTGCTACTACAAACTGTTATTTGTAAGTAGGAGTCTAAAGTAACAACACTCACTGATGATGATGATGACTTTGTCATTGAAACGCGTCTGAGTAAATGAATGATTAATTTGTGAGTTTCTGTCTTTTATTTGTATTAACTTATGTTAATACACAAGCTAAGCTCAAAGAATAGTTGTACAAATTGTTTGTTTTAATCTTTAATTTACAGTAAGGGTTAGTGTGTACATTCCCATTATTGACCCGGTTGATCCATCATTGACCCAAAATAGACCCAGGGCGAGAGGTCTATTTTACCCTGCCATCACAATGCTCACATGCTCCCCTAATCATGTTAACAGGGATCATGCTCTTTAATTTTACCTTATTACCCCTTTCATTCCTTTCATTTCAATAAGGATAACCTGATGGTCTTCCTCTATGGCCACTTTAGATATTATGTCTACGTCGAAGTACGCTTTTGGCAATGATCCTTCTATATTGTTTACCAGAGAGTTTATGTTTTTACCTACAGGGAAGCTTGTATTTCTTTCCACTTAATGGTTGCGTCCCATTACCAATTGTAACTGTAATAATGCTTTCTTATCATTCATACTCGATAACAAGCATACTGATTGAATCTTTAAAATCTCAAACAAAAATTAATATTTCTAGAATTTGACAAGTGGTAGAAGCCATATATTTTGTTAATATTTTATGTTTTCTAGACCTTTTAGTACAAAATCAGATATCAACAAGGATACTATTATATTTCAAAATTAACTTAATTAGGACTATAATATATTTAATATATTAAGTGTGTTATTAAAGTAATAATTATTTCTACAAAAGTGTTAAAACATTATATTTATTAAATTATTATAAAATTTGTCAAATTTATTTCACGTTCAAAACGATTCATTGCTTATACTGTATAAAGGATTTGATGGCTTATCTGTCTTCATAGCCGAAAATAGCTAATGTGACTCACTACAGACACTTGTGTTTTATATTCACATCCTCAGCGAGGAGAACATTTGGTAACCAAAGTATTTAATTTGTTTACGTCTGGACCCTGGGCGTGGAGAGTTTGGTGTTTGGCTGCTGTGGGAACACTCTAGGGAATATTAGCTTTACAATAGTGGTACTGTAAGTGTCGGTGGAAAAAATATTAGTTAGTTAAAATATGTTACAAAAACAGTTGTTTTCATTACAAATCGCGTACTATGGATTTTAAGTAATCAGCCAGTTGTACATTGATTTTGAATGTCAATAAAGATTTCAAATAATACTATCACTAACATATTTTGTGTTTAAGTTCTGAACAATAATAAATTAGCTTAATTCAATTATAAGGAAAACCAACAAATGTGATTAGAGCTAACCACACACCCCCATCTGTTAAGAGCAGTTTTCCCATTAGCTCAACCACTAATGATAAAATGCTATCGATAAGATAAAACAGTTCCAATCTTTATTGCTTTTTTGTTCTAGATCGACAAGCCAGTATAAAAATCCCTTAATTTTATATTATTTCTGTCAGATAGTCAGGGGAAAGATTATAAATTGGAAACTTATCAGGTAGATTGAAACCTTCAAGCATTACTAATACAATTTGTCCCACAGTGAGTTATATTTGTTGAAGTACATGTAACAAACATAGTAGACTAATGTTTCACCTTTACTGTTACATTTAATTAATATAGTTAGCATTATACCCAATAACGCAATGCAAGATATTAATCTAGTAAAAACTAACTTACAAAGTTATATACATTAAACCATTACGTACATTTCGATGACCAAGTAATCATCATTACATGGCATAACTTGAATGACTTTAAAAAAACGTAAAAAAAATAAAAACTAAGAAGTCATAATTATTTCGGGCTACATCGACTGTCAGATAGATGTATGTTAATCACAAAGCCTGGTTTAGTTTTTTATAACTTTGTCATTCAAATATTTTAAGTTGTAGAAAAGAAAATTTTATGTAAATTTCGTCTTAATGTTAAGGATTATAATTATTATTATTTATTAATTGTTTATTACTTATTAATGAAATATTTCTCATAGCTATAAAGAAAAATATCGTTTAAAACTAAGAGGGAATTTCAATTCATTAAAAATGCGCCATCCAAAAATTTGACGATGTGGAGCTAACTGAGTTTGTGTACATTTCGTCTCAAGATATTTTTAAGTAGTGAATATTGGAAGTTATCCTTTAGACCTTTTGCAGTTTCGTCCGCTTACTTTCAACGGTTTACATTAATTTCTGCAATTTCACTTACTTCGGGCAATTACTTCCGCTTACTTTGTGCGGTTCCGCTTCCTCCAGTCTGTTCCTTTCACTAGGTTTGGGCTTCAGTCAGACAGTTCCTTCCGCTTATGTTAGGTGGTTTCACTTATTTTGGTCAGTTCCCCTTACTTCGGGCGGTTTATCCTCTTCTTCCTTTGGACACTTCCGCTTCCTTCGAACTGTTCCATCCGCTTACTTTTATCGGATCCGCTTCCTTCAGTCTCTTACACTTCATTCGAGCAGTCGATTCCGCATATGTTAGGTGGTTTCGCTTACTTTGATCAGTTCCCCTTACTTCGGGCGGTTTCGCCCGCTTCCTCCTTTGAGCAGTTTCACGCTCTTCGGACTGTACCTTCCGCTTACTTTGTGCTGTTCCGTTTCCTTCAGTGTGTTCCTTTCGCCTACTCTGGCAAATCTACGAGCAGTTCATTCCATCTGTATTAAGTAGTTTAGCTTACTTTGGGTAATCCACTTCATTCGAGCATTCCTTCCGCCTATGTCAGGTCGTTTCGCTTAGTTTGGTCGGTTCCCCTTACATCGGTCTCTCACACACACATATACTATACATCTGTTTTTGAACCATCCTAAGCCTCTGGGGCGGAGCCCTGTGGATGGATTTACACCAAACCTCACACGAACCGTGCCAGGAATATGGTAAATAAATACTTCAAACTTCACTTTCCGCTTCCTTCGGACTATTCCTTCCTCTTACTTTGTGTAGTTCCGCTTCCTTCAGTTTGTTCCTTGCGCCTAATTTGGGCAATCCAGTTCATTCGAGCAGTTCATTGCGCCTATGTTAGGTGGTTTCGCTTACTTTGGTCAGTTTCCCTTACTTCGGGCGGTTTCATCCCCTTCCTCCTTTGGACAGTTCCGCTTCCTTCAGTTTGTTCCTTTCGCCTACTCCAGGCAATCTACTTCATTCGAGCAGTTCACTCCATCAATGTTATTTGGTTTCGCTTACTTTAGATAATTCACTTCATTCGAACAGTCGATTCCGCCTATGTTAGGTCGTTTCGCTTACTATGGTCAGTTCCTTTTACTTTGGGCGGTATCTCCCATTTCCTCCTTTGAGCAGTACCGCTTCCTTCAGTTTGTTCCTTTCTCCTACTTTGGGCAATCCAGTTCATTCGAGCAGTCCTATTTTAGGTGGTTTCGCATACTCTGGGCAGTTACACTTACTTCGGGCTGTTTCTTCCGCTTCCTCCTTTGGGGAGATCCGCTTCCTACGGACTGTTCCTTCGGCTTACTTTCTGATATACCGCTTCCTTCAGTTTGTTCCTTTAGCCTGCTTTGGGCAAACCGTTTCATTCGAACAGTTCCTTCCATTTATGTTAGGCGGTTTCGCTTACTTTGGGCAAATACACTAACTTCGTTTCTTCCGGTTCCTCCTTTGGGGAGTTCCGCTTCCTTCGGACTGTTCCTTCCGCTTACTTTCTGCTGTACAGCTTCCTTCTTTTTGTTTTTTTTACCTACTTTGGGCAAACCGTTTCATTCGAACGGTTCCTTCCGTTTATGTTAGGTGGTTTCGCTTACTTTGGGCAATTACACTTACTTCGGGCGTTTCCATCCGCTTCCTCCTTTGGGGAGTTCCGCTTCTTTCGGACTGTTCATTCCGCTTACTTTCTGCTATACCGCTTCGTTCAGTTTGTTCCTTCACCCTAGTTTGGCCAAACCATTTCATTCGAACAGTTCCTTCCGTTTGTGTTAGTTGGTTTCGCTTACTTTCGGCAATTACACTTACTTCGGGCTGTTTCTTCCGCTTCCTCCTTTTGACAGTTCCGCTTCCTTCGGATTGCTCCTTCTGCTTACGTTTTGCAGTTTCGTTTCATTCAGTTTGTTCCTTTCCCCTACTTCGGGCAAACCGTTTCATTCGAACAATTCCTTCCGCTTATGTTAGGTGGTTTCGCTTACTTTGAGCAAGTAAACTTACTTCGATCAGTTCCTTCCGCTTATGTTAGGTGGCTTCGCTTACTTTGAGCAGATCCGTTTCCATTTTAGAATGGTTTCGTTCAAATTTGGAGTTTCCAATTACTTTAGGCGACCCAAAGTAGGCGAATGTCAGACGACAAAAGACTTTGCTCTAAACAAGAACTTGACTTATTATAAATAAATAAAACCCTTTAAACTACAAAAACGCTTTATTCAGGCCCTGATGTACATTTCCATTGTAAAGCAATCACCATCAGATGAAATTACTATAAGATTCTTGTAGTTAAATTTATACGAAACTCACTGTCTTTGTCCAAGTACGATACATTGTCTAAGGACGAGTTCGTAGGTCATCACCTACGATTCTGAGTTGTTCCCGTCGAAGTGCTTTCTGATATAATGTATAACATTTCCTAAGCTGGAAAAAAGCGGAATTTTAAACGCACGACAAGGCACTGCAGCTCAACACCACTAAACATTTTCCCAGGAATATGCTCTTTAGAAAAATTAAAGAATTGTGTTATATAAAATATGAGCTAGTGTGGTTTATTTAGTGTCATGACAATTGGCTTTCGTTTGTGAGATTTTCACCTTCTTACTAAAGTTATTGTTTGCATAAACAGAACAGCACTTTAGCTACATTTATCACTAGTAATTGCATGTGGGGCATAATGAATAGCGAAGGTAAAGTTTATCTCTTAAAAGCATAAAATTATACGGAGAAAACCCATAAACATGACCAATGCTCTAAGGAAGTGTTTCATAAAGGAATGTATGTACTTGCGGAAGTGCTGATAGTAGTGGCTACAAGAATAGCGTGCCTAGGGTTTGTTTGTGGTGTGACATTTCTAGGAGGAAATGGGAATATTCTGTATCCCATGATAATGTAGCTGAACAGCCACTGTAATGAATACAGCATTAAGATACGTTCAATACACCATAAGTCATCAGAAAGACTTATGGCATAACAGCAACAACAAGAATAGCGAACATACGACGTGTTCACGGCGTCGTATTGTTAGAAAGAAACTGATGTATCGTTAAACGTAAACAGACATGATAATGAAGCTGAATACCCTCTGTGATGAATACAGTATGAAGATACGTTCAATAAATGATAAGGGTCACCAGAAAGACTTATGGCATAACAGTAACAACAATAATAGCCAACATACGATGAGTTGTGGGCGCCGTATTGTTAGGAAGAAACTGATGTATCGTTAAACATAAATGGGCATGTTAATGAAGCTGAATACTCTTTGTGATGAATACAGCGTGAATATACGTTCAATACAATAAGGGTAATTAGAAAGACTTATGGCATAACAGTAACAACAATAATAGCGAATATACGATGAGTTAAGGGCGTCGTATTGTTAGAAAGAAACTGATGTATAGTGAAACGTAAACGGACATGATAATGAAGCTGAATACTCTCTGTGATGAATACAGTATGAAGATACGTTCAATACACGATAAGGGTCACCAGAAAGACTTATAGAATAAAAGTAACAACACGAAAAGCGTGCATACGTTTTGTCCACGGCGTATTGTTAGGGAGAACTCGACATATTAACAAAATCTAAATGAAATAGGCATCATCGAAATAAAATGGTCAACAACATTTATGAGCAATACATGATGAAGATACTTTCACTTCATGAAGAACGTCATTTAGAAGACATCATGGACGAACCGATGGGAGCATTATTACGTAGCCTACATACTCTCTCGGTGTCACATCACAGAAATCAGTTAAATAGCACTAAATGGTAATAGTTTTGATCCTGTATTGACTATAAATAAAACTATAATGACTAACTTTTTTGAAGCTGTTAGACCAATTTTAATTTACTTTAAAACCACTTATTATGCAATATTCAAGTACCTAAATGTCGAAATAACATAATTTAAAGTCCCTATAAGTTAGTTTACGGTTCGGCTGTGTCATAGTGTTTTACTTTTTTTTGTATAACTATTTTGTGTACATAAACAATCATCTAAAACCAATTATATCTTGTTGTTCCATTGGACGCGTATCGCACTAGCTTATTTTTCAGTGTGTGTGTGTGTGTGTGTGTGTGTGTGTGTGTGCGCGCGCGCGCGTGCGTGTGTGTGTGTGCGCGTGTGTGTGTGTTTGTGTGTGTTTTGTGTATGTATGCGTTTATATATCAGTATAGATAATTCTATGAGTAGTCATTTAAAACAAATTGAACAATTAAGTTGTATTGCAAATGTAACTTTGTCCTTTTAATTGTATTGAGTTTGTTTTGAAATGTTAATAAATTTCAAAATATACTAGCGTTATGATTTTATGCTTTTCTTGTGATTTGTTGACTGTTTAGGTATGCCTAGTAGGTTTAGTTAGTTTAAGTATCCCTATATGTATAATCCTGATGTATGTTCCTAAATGTTTATTCCCATAAATATATGCTCCTTATTTTAATCGTGTGTTTATAATATATTTGGATACATTCTTTATATAGATTTATCAAGTTTCTACATATTTATTTATTATCTTGGACTCCGTTATTAAAGATTTTGTACACCTTTGTCATGTGTTTGTTGTAAGTATTTAATGTTTGTATTTTAAATGCATTTGTCTATTTGAGTCTGCAATTACTTTTTGTGATACTGTACTAATTCATTTAGATATATTATGACTATATGTTTGTTATAGTTTTGTTATATATTGGAGCTTGTGTTTAATATATTTGTGTTTATTTTCTTTTGAATATAATGTCTCCTGTTGTCTATTGTTGTGTCTATTTTATTATGTTATGTAAAGTTTTATCTTCGTTGGCCTTGAGTAAATTTATACATCTGTATAGCATGATGTGGACTGCGGTGTATTCATATTCTGTTTTTAATGACTGAGTCTGTAGTTGTAGGTTTCATGTATGTTTTGAATGTATATTGTTATCTTTTCTGATGTTTTAATCCAGAAAGGTAATTTTACGTTAAATTTTTTGGTTGCGATCTATTTTACATCGTTTATTTTATGTTTGTGCAACGTTAAGATAATTTTGCAATGTTGTGTGTTATCTAAATTTCTGTTCCAGTACATTTTTCATGTTATGTTTTACGAAATATATATTTTGTTTTACCTTGGAAGAATATTTTCGAAGAAATGCTTTATAGTTGAATCACAAGAGAAGATCATCATTTTAGGTATATTTGTAGACCTATAAAACCTAATTTTGAAATGTTATGAATTCTGTTTGTGCTACGATTTCTTTTATTGTTTTTGGTGTGTTATCTAATAGTATTTGTTTGTTAGTGTATGTTTAATATTTTTAAACGTTAGTCACTGTATAGATTTTTATAGATGTTGAAGAATCTGACGAAGTTA
>JBAIZL010000001.1:353502782-353527782 GCA_036971475.1 Prosapia bicincta | reverse complement strand
AACTTCTTGCATACTCCTTCTCCAAACACTCAATCACGTTCTTTCAGCTGAATTTCCACCAATCATGCTCCTCCATTGTTAGTTATCCTTTAATAAATTCACAGATGTCCATCCTAAAAAATCTTTAACCCCGAGTTCCAAACTTCACCTATCCTTCTCGCATAAGCTTAATATCCACCAATCATGTTCCTTCATAGTTAGTTAACCTTTACTAAATTCACAGACGTCCATCCTAAGAAAGTCTTTAACCCCGAATTCCAAACTTCACCTATCCTTCTAGCATAAGCTGAATTTCCACCAATCATGCTCCTCCATTTTTAGTTATCCTTTACTAAATTCACAAATGTCCATCCTAAAAACGTCTTTAACCCCGTATTCCAAACTTCACCTATCCTTCTAGCATAAGCTGAATTTCCACCAATCATGTTCCTTCATAGTTAGTTAACCTTTACTAAATTCACAGACGTCCATCCTAAGAAAGTCTTTAACCCCGAATTCCAAACTTCACCTATCCTTCTCGCATAAGCAGAATTTCCAACAATCATGCTCCTCCATTTTTAGTTAACCTTTACTAAATTCACAGACGTCCATCCTAAGAAAGTCTTTAACCCCGAATTCCAAACTTCACCTATCCTTCTCGCATAAGCAGAATTTCCAACAATCATGCTCCTCCATTTTTAGTTAACCTTTACTAAATTCACAAATGTCCATCCTAAAAACGTCTTTAACCCCGTATTCCAAACTTCAGCTATCCTTCTAGCATAAGCTGAATTTCCACCAATCATGGTCCTCCATAGTTCGTTAACCATTACTAAATTCACAGACGTCCATCCTAAGAAAGTCTTTAACCCCGAATTCCAAACTTCACCTATCCTTCTCGCATAAGCAGAATTTCCAACAATCATGCTCCTCCATTTTTAGTTAACCTTTACTAAATTCACAAATGTCCATCCTAAAAACGTCTTTAACCCCGTATTCCAAACTTCAGCTATCCTTCTAGCATAAGCTGAATTTCCACCAATCATGCTCCTCCATTTTTAGTTATCCTTTACTAAATTCACAAATGTCCATCCTAAAAACGTCTTTAACTCCGTATTCCAAACTTCAGCTATCCTTCTAGCATAAGCTGAATTTCCACCAATCATGCTCCTCCATAGTTCGTTAACCATTACTAAATTCACAGACGTCCATCCTAAGAAAGTCTTTAACCCCGAATTCCAAACTTCACCTATCCTTCTCGCATAAGCAGAATTTCCAACAATCATGCTCCTCCATTTTTAGTTAACCTTTACTAAATTCACAAATGTCCATCCTAAAAACGTCTTTAACCCCGTATTCCAAACTTCAGCTATCCTTCTAGCATAAGCTGAATTTCCACCAATCATGCTCCTCCATTTTTAGTTATCCTTTACTAAATTCACAAATGTCCATCCTAAAAACGTCTTTAACTCCGTATTCCAAACTTCAGCTATCCTTCTAGCATAAGCTGAATTTCCACCAATCATGCTCCTCCATTTTTAGTTATCCTTTACTAAATTCACAAATGTCCATCCTAAAAACGTCTTTAACCCCGTATTCCAAACTTCACCTATCCTTCTCGCATAAGCAGAATTTCCAACAATCATGCTCCTCCATTTTTAGTTAACCTTTACTAAATTCACAGACGTCCTTCCTAAGAAAGTCTTTAACCCCGAGTTCCAAACCTCCCCTATTCTTCTAGCATATGCTGAATTTCCACCAATCATGTTCCTTCATAGTACGTTAGCCTTTACTAAATTCACAGATGTCCATCCTAAAAAAGTCTTTAACCCCGTATTCCAAACCTCCCCTATCCTTCTCGCATAAGAAGAATTTCCACCAATCATGCTCCTCCATTTTTAGTTATCCTTTACTAAATTCACAGACGTCCATCCTAAGAAAGTCTTTAACCCCGAGCTCCAAACTTCACCTATCCTTCTCGCATAAGCTGAATTTCCACCAATCACGTTCCTCCATAGTTAGTTAATCTTTACTAAATTCACAGACATCCATCCTAAAAAAGTCTTTAGCCCCGTGTTCCAAACTTCACCTATCCTTCTAGCATAAGCTGAATTTCCACCAATCATGGTCCTCCATAGTTATTTAACCAATACTAAATTCACAGACGTCCATCCTAAGAAAGTCTTTAGCCCCGTGTTCCAAACTTCACCTATCCTTCTAGCATAAGCTGAATTTCCACCAGTCATGGTCCTCCATAGTTCGTTAACCATTACTAAATTCACAGACGTCCATCCTAAGAAAGTCTTTAGCCCCGTGTTCCAAACTTCACCTATCCTTCTCGCATAAGCTGAATTTCCACCAATCATGGTCCTCCATAGTTCGTTAACCATTACTAAATTCACAGACGTCCATCCTAAGAAAGTCTTTAGCCCTGTGTTCCAAACTTCACCTATCCTTCTAGCATAAGCTGAATTTCCACCAATCATGGTCCTCCATAGTTCGTTAACCATTACTAAATTCACAGATGTCCATCCTAAGAAAGTCTTTAGCCCCGTGTTCCAAACTTCACCTATCCTTCTCGCATAAGCTGAATTTCCACCAATCATGGTCCTCCATAGTTCGTTAACCATTACTAAATTCACAGACGTTCATCCTAAGAAAGTCTTTAGCCCCGTGTTCCAAACTTCACCTATCCTTCTCGCATAAGCTGAATTTCCACCAATCATGGTCCTCCATAGATCGTTAACCATTACTAAATTCACAGATGTCCATCCTAAGAAAGTCTTTAGCCCCGTGTTTCAAACTTCACCTATCCTTCTCGCATAAGCTGAATTTCCACCAATCATGGTCCTCCATAGTTCGTTAACCATTACTAAATTCACAGATGTCCATCCTAAGAAAGTCTTTAGCCCCGTGTTCCAAACTTCACCTATCCTTCTCGCATAAGCTGAATTTCCACCAATCATGGTCCTCCATAGTTCGTTAACCATTACTAAATTCACAGACGTCCATCCTAAGAAAGTCTTTAGCCCCGTGTTCCAAACTTCACCTATCCTTCTAGCATAAGCTGAATTTCCACCAATCATGGTCCTCCATAGTTATTTAACCAATACTAAATTCACAGACGTCCATCCTAAGAAAGTCTTTAGCCCCGTGTTCCAAACTTCACCTATCCTTCTAGCATAAGCTGAATTTCCACCAATCATGGTCCTCCATAGTTCGTTAACCATTACTAAATTCACAGACGTCCATCCTAAGTAAGTCTTTAGCCCCGTGTTCCAAACTTCACCTATCCTTCTCGCATAAGCTGAATTTCCACCAATCAAGGTCCTCCATAGTTCGTTAACCATTACTAAATTCACAGACGACCATCCTAAGAAAGTCTTTAGCCCCGTGTTCCAAACTTCACCTATCCTTCTAGCATAAGCTGAATTTCCACCAATCATGGTCCTCCATAGTTCGTTAACCATTACTAAATCACAGACGTCCATCCTAAGAAAGTCTTTAGCCCCGTGTTCCAAACTTCACCTATCCTTCTAGCATAAGCTGAATTTCCACCAATCATGGTCCTCCATAGTTCGTTAACCATTACTAATTTCACAGATGTTCATCCTAAAAAAGTCTTTAACCCCGTATTCCAAACCTCCCCTATCCTTCTAGGATAAGTAGAATTTCCACCAATCATGTTCCTTCATAGTATGTTAGCCTTTACTAAATTCACAGATGTCCATCCTAAAAAAGTCTTTAACCCCGTATTCCAAACCTCACCTATCCTTCTAGCATAAGCTAAATTTCCACCAATCATGTTCCTTCATAGTTAGTTAACCTTTACTAAATTCACAGACGTCCATCCTAAGAAAGTCTTTAACCCCGAATTCCAAACTTCACCTATCTTTCTCGCATAAGCAGAATTTCCACCAATCATGCTCCTCCATTTTTAGTTATCCTTTACTAAATTCACAGATGTCCATCCTAAAAACGTCTTTAACCCCGTATTCCAAACTTCCCCTATCCTTCTAGCATATGCTGAATTTCCACCAATCATGTTCCTTCATAGTTAGTTAACCTTTACTAAATTCACAGACGTCCATCCTAAGAAAGTCTTTAACCCCGAATTCCAAACTTCACCTATCCTTCTCGCATAAGCAGAATTTCCACCAATCATGCTCCTCCATTTTTAGTTATCCTTTACTAAATTCACAGATGTCCATCCTAAAAACGTCTTTAACCCCGTATTCCAAACTTCAGCTATCCTTCTCGCATAAGCAGAATTTCCACCAATCATGCTCCTCCATTTTTAGTTAACCTTTACTAAATTCACAAATGTCCTTCTTAAAAACGTCTTTAACCCCGTATTCCAAACTTCAGCTATCCTTCTAGCATAAGCTGAATTTCCACCAATCATGTTCCTTCATAGTTAGTTAACCTTTACTAAATTCACAGACGTCCATCCTAAGAAAGTCTTTAACCCCGAGTTCCAAACCTCCCCTATTCTTTTAGCATAAGCAGAATTTCCACCAATCATGTTCCTTCATAGTACGTTATCCTTTACTAATTTCACAGATGTTCATCCTAAAAAAGTCTTTAACCCCGAATTCCAAACTTCACCTATCTTTCTCTCATAAGCAGAATTTCCACCAATCATGCTCCTCCATTTTTAGTTATCCTTTACTAAATTCACAGATGTCCATCCTAAAAACGTCTTTAACCCCGTATTCCAAACTTCACCTATCCTTCTAGCATAAGCTGAATTTCCACCAATCATGTTCCTTCATAGTTAGTTAACCTTTACTAAATTCACAGACGTCCATCCTAAGAAAGTCTTTAACCCCGAATTCCAAACTTCACCTATCCTTCTCGCATAAGCAGAATTTCCACCAATCATGCTCCTCCATTTTTAGTTATCCTTTACTAAATTCACAGATGTCCATCCTAAAAACGTCTTTAACCCCGTATTCCAAACTTCAGCTATCCTTCTCGCATAAGCAGAATTTCCACCAATCATGCTCCTCCATTTTTAGTTAACCTTTACTAAATTCACAAATGTCCTTCCTAAAAACGTCTTTAACCCCGTATTCCAAACTTCAGCTATCCTTCTAGCATAAGCTGAATTTCCACCAATCATGTTCCTTCATAGTTAGTTAACCTTTACTAAATTCACAGACGTCCATCGTAAGAAAGTCTTTAACCCCGAGTTCCAAACCTCCCCTATTCTTTTAGCATAAGCAGAATTTCCACCAATCATGTTCCTTCATAGTACGTTATCCTTTACTAATTTCACAGATGTTCATCCTAAAAAAGTCTTTAACCCCGTATTCCAAACCTCCCCTATCCTTCTAGGATAAGTAGAATTTCCACCAATCATGTTCCTTCATAGTATGTTAGCCTTTACTAAATTCACAGATGTCCATCCTAAAAAAGTCTTTAACCCCGTATTCCAAACCTCCCCTATCCTTCTCGCATAAGAAGAATTTCCACCAATCTTGCTCCTTTATAGTTAGTTAACCTTTACTAAATTCACAGACGTCCATCCTAAGAAAGTCTTTAACCCCGAATTCCAAACTTCATCTATCCTTCTCGCATAAGCAGAATTTCCACCAATCATGCTCCTCCATTTTTAGTTAACCTTTACTAAATTCACAAATGTCCTTCCTAAAAACGTCTTTAACCCCGTATTCCAAACTTCAGCTATCCTTCTAGCATAAGCTGAATTTCCACCAATCATGTTCCTTCATAGTTAGTTAACCTTTACTAAATTCACAGACGTCCATCCTAAGAAAGTCTTTAACCCCGAGTTCCAAACCTCCCCTATTCTTTTAGCATAAGCAGAATTTCCACCAATCATGTTCCTTCATAGTACGTTATCCTTTACTAATTTCACAGATGTTCATCCTAAAAAAGTCTTTAACCCCGTATTCCAAACCTCCCCTATCCTTCTAGGATAAGTAGAATTTCCACCAATCATGTTCCTTCATAGTACGTTAGCCTTTACTAAATTCACAGACGTCCATCCTAAGAAAGTCTTTAACCCCGAGTTCCAAACTTCACCTATCCTTCTCGCATAAGCTGAATTTCCACCAATCACGTTCCTCCATAGTTAGTTAATCTTTACTAAATTCACAGACGTCCATCCTAAGAAAGTCTTTAGCCCCGTGTTTCAAACTTTACCTATCCTTCTCGCATAACGCCAGATGCAACTTGTCTCTTCCGGTCCTGATTGTTATTTTCCAAATGTCTACATAAGTCATTCATCTTTGGTTTTTAAATGAGCAAACTTCTGCTAGCAATTTGTTTCCAGATTTACACGTTGCAACGGCCAAAATGACTGATCAAGAAATATGGTAATAGTACAGAATATGTAACTATGCCAAAGTGCCAAATATTAAAATTATTTTTAATTGATATAAAAAATGGTAACTATAGGGAAAAGAAATGTAAACAGATTTACTTAACAATAAATTAGACAAACTGTGAGTGTTAAAATATATTATAAACAAACATAACTCTAAATAGGTCAAAGCCTAATCGACCGGTTTAAATTAAACAGTAAAAGTATAGCTAAACAGAAATATGTACAAAATTAATTATGATAATTGAAATTAAGTAAATGTTAGTACATATATATTATGAACTTTCGGCTTTTGATAATATTAGAAAAGTATAGGGTACACACACACACACACACACACACATATATATATATATATATATATATATATATATATATATATGTGTGTGTGTGTGTGTGTGTGTGTGTGTGTGTGTGTGTGTGTGTGTGTGTGTGTGTGTGTGTGTGTGTGTGTGTGTGTGTGTGTGTGTGTGTGTGTGTGTGTGTGTGTGTGTGTGTGTGTGTGTGTGTGTGTGTGTGTGTGTGTGTGTGTATGTGTTTGTGTTAATAATAATAATGTAGATTTAATGAGGAAACATATTCTGCACTATTAACCAGAAAGTAGGTAGGCAGGTTAATTATGATATCAGGTTAGATAAAACTTAAGAAAATAAATCCTGTAAAATAACGTAAACTAATTAATAATAAATTCTAATGGTAAATAAAAAATTTATATTTTCCAATTAGCTTTGTTTTCCATTAAGATAAAATAAATTCACTAGGTATCCAATTGTAGTCTTTAAGTCAAAAGTGTCTCAAAGATTCCATTACCCTGAAAGGACCCTACAAGGCTTATAGGAGACTAATTGTTTTTTGTTGGTTCCCCTGAGAGGTTTATTCCTTGAGATACAGGTCTCGAACCAGAGTTTGTAGGCAAGGGATAAACCATTACTTTCTTGCGGACGAGGAAAGGTCATCGAGGTGAGGATTGTAGAGGAGTTAGCCGGAGGACGTCGAGGGAAAGGCAGAGTGAGGTAAGGTCTTAAAGAACGTGTTCCCAAACTTTTCTCAGAACGATCTGCCATACCCAACTTTGGTCATATAATAAACACTTCTTTATTTAATGGGATGTTAGACCCTTATGTTCATTTCGATCAACAAACTCTTAATATAGTGTGAAAATGGTTTTACATTATACAGGATTTTATAGCTTCCGATGATGATGACTTGGTTCTTGCAACGTACATAGGATTAAATTTATGCAGTTATGTTAATTACATATTTAAATTAGAATTCGATTAGAATCTTGTATTTTGGTATAGATTTATTGTTGATTGTGATAAATAATCATTTCATATTTGAAATTATAAATGTATTGTGTTTTACACTTTTGTTGCCAAAGTGTTCGATAAACATTTGTATTAGGCATTTATATTGAATTGTATCAAACCAACAAGAATTCACTATGCGTCATAGGATACCAATAATTCTACTTCTACAATACCTTTCAAGACAAATTCTATAATAATTTTAACATCCCAAAAATATTTAATTCGTTTAGGCACTAATAGTGTTGTAAAATTGATCACGAGAACGACCATAAGAAGTGATACTACTGGCAATAGTCGAAACGGCAAAGAGTTGTTAAATAATAATCGCTAGCTTGGAAAAAAATGTTGTCTTGAATTTCATTAAATTTCTGTGGTTTACATAAGACATTAGAGTCTGAATAATGTACAATGAATTCAACTTTATTTGCATTTCGGACTATTTACCTTTTTATTAGTTACTTAAACATTATGAAATTTAAGTAGTCTATTTGTGTAATACTGACGTACAAGGACCTCAAAAGTATCTAGGTTTTAAATCTGGTTTAATGTTTAAAATAGATCTTTAATTTTAACAGAGTAAGTAAAAAAATTAGCTGCACCGCAATAATAAAAAGCGGAAACTACGTCATGTTTCCGACAATATTTAGATGCCATGTTGATCTCATTATCCTTCATGATATCCTGTTCGCTTATTTGCGTAATCAGCTAATACACTAAAGATAACGTGTTTCCTGTTTTGACAATCTCGTAACCATCAGAAACAGGATAGCATGGAGTACACGAGTCTCGATTCATAAACAGTTTTGTTATTTTAAAGCAGTCAATAAGTACGATTCATTTTGAAATAAATGTTTAGAATATTAATTGATATGTTTTTTTACAGTTATTTTTGTTCTCTTCATGTACTTTGGACTGTGAGGTAGAAAATTTTGAATAATTATTTAAATAACTAAACAGACATAATAAACCGTGTTAATAAAACTATACGAAATAAAAACTTGATGTTTCTCCTTGTAGAACAACGTCATCATACTGCTTAGTTAAAAATAGGAGAGGGAAATACAACTCTGAACTTTCAGAGAAGAAAGTATAGTACAAAAATAACAAGATGACACTTTTGCATGTGTTATTCTAGTGGTTATTAAAATTGGTTACTATCAAAATTTAAAAAAATTTAGAGCTCTTTTCTACATTTTTAAATCTGTATGATATTTTACTTGAAATATTTTAAATTTATAAAATATACTTTTAAAAACAGTATATCAATATTTATCAAAAGCAAAAGAGATCACGGTAGAGCAATTATAGTTAATATATCTACTATTACTGGAACTAAGGAATCTTATATACTTTTTAATATATTATTCGTAGAAAACCCCTTGTTTTAGAGAGATGTCTGTGACCAAACACATTTTTAGGAAATAAAGAAAACGTTTTATAAAATGCAACAAATAAATCGATTTAAAATGCTTGAAGAGAATGTTTGCGTTACCTTTACACTCTGTGCGTTAGTCTAAGGTCATATAGGATAATGCAATCTGTGACACACGATTTTATAGGAATTCAATTCAATATAAACCCACCAACTGATTATTTTAAACCTTTAAATATCAAGGCGAGAATTTTAAAATTTATGGGTTTATAGAAAAAACTTCTTCCGTTCCAAATTCTAACTGTAATTGTTTTCTATCAAGTCTTCTCATTTTGACATTTTTTAAAATAAATAATACTTATTTTAGAATTTAGGATATAAACTATTTTACATTCCCATTTTACATAAGTATGTAAAAAGATCACAATTACTAAAGTTTCAATCATGCAGATGACTAATTTTACATATTTTAATTCAGAATAGTTTGAAATAATTCTTGTTTGCTTGACACTGGACTTGAAATTAAATGTATATCAACTGTTTAGTAAATATAAAAATTTTGTGTTAAAAATCTCCTTACAAATATTTTGATTTATAAAAACAAATAACTTATATCTATTTCTATGTTTTTACACTGTAACGACTTTCGATTGAAATATATTTTAAATTTTCCAATCATCTAAAGTATTCACTATCCAACCCACTGATGGTCTTCTTTCCTATATTCTTCTGATTATATTAAAATTATCGTCCATATTATTCTCCGTTCAGACCACAGAAAGTCATATTTCAATTATCTATTTTTCTGATTGTATTAAAATATTTGAATTGAAAATCAGACGTAACCTTAGTTTAATACCTTTTTAAAGCTTATATATTTTTTAAGTGGACACTATTGAACCATCAATATTGATGCTATTAAGATGTGTATTTATTATTTTTAATTAAACTGAAATAAATACCACATAATTTAAGTTTTATAATTAATGATAACTAATGATAATTAATTAATTATGATAATGATAATTAAGATTCTAATTATTATGACTATTATAAGAGTATAAAGAATAACTTATTCAAAAGTAAACGTTTGAAGTAAACGTAAACTGTAAAAGTCTGACAAAATGTCATAAACATTTTTGAAACAATAAATAAATAACTTGCTACTTATCTGTGAGGAAATGAAACTTTACCGCTGCCAGTGCGATAGTAAAGAAATTCTTGTTTATTTCTGACACAAGTATTTAGAGAGCAGTAGCGGCATTGCATGAGAAAGTGTAATATATCTTACAAGTTGTGGTATTCAGACATACAACCCTAATTACTGTTCATCAAACATTTTGCCAAAAACAAATGCAATTAGAAAGACAAATAGAGTTTGCCTGATCCTTCACCAGTCTAAGATCATCATTTAGTTCCGAATACTTTTGAAAGTATTGCACTTTCTTTTGTACTATGAAGCAAGCACACAAATCGATGCGTAGCATTCGAATTTTCATAATTAGTGTTAGAATCATCTGAGCATTTTAAATTGCCTATTTTCTTTATCCAACATTCCTACAATTTTATTTTATTTTCATTTAACGTTACAGAACAGTTCCATCTATTAAAATAATGTTAAAGCCATTGAGTTTTAAAGTGAACATTTAAAGTGATGCCTACAAAAACGTATTGGATTGACGTAAACATATAATTTTGCGACAGTATAATTTCCGCCATGTTACGCCATGAGTCCCCTTAAAGTGAATTTAATGATAACATATGATTTCATGCAACAGCTGATTTTATGTTAAACGTTATATTTTAAAACAACCGTTAAAAAATGTAGGTTATGTTACATTATTTATTGAACATTGTTAAGTAAAAATATTATTATTAAATAGTTTTGATCAGTTAGTAAATTTACTAAACTTTTTATAAATCCTAATACACATAATTCAATAAAAGATAATAATACGTTATGTACATTTAATTCAATTTTTGAAATGAAAACATTCTCGCGTCTTCTAAAAACTGTTTAGGCAATTTCTCATTACGCAAAATAAATGTTTTTTCAATTCAAAATTTCTGGAGACGTGAATATAAAAGGTTTTTATTTTGTCGGGGTCAATTTTGAAGATATAGAGCTAAATACAGTACATTTAAATTAAAATATTTTAATACTCTAATGACATTTTCTAAAACTAATGACCTAACTATTCATTGAAATAAATCTTACTTATTTTTCCATTCAATTAAACATTTCTTAGCTTTTGTAGTTTTTGATTAAAAAATAAAACTTAAAATATTTTAAAAAAATCAATTCTACTTGTTCTCAACAAAATATATACAGAATGTATTTTTCTAACCTGAATTAGGAATAATAGGATATTAGACTATTTTTTAATCTCTGTTTTAAATTCGTTTGTAAACTTAACATAAAAGTTGTAATTAACCCAAAGAATTTGTCAAAACACCTAAAATTATTCAAGCTAATAATAAAATATCAAAATTTATTATAACACATAGTTGGTCTTTAAAAACAATTCTTGAAATATCAAATCGGTTTTATGCAAGTACATGCAAATCTTCATAAAACATTAAAAATTAAGTTCGTTGATGTATTATTTGACATACTATTGATCTTTCGTAGGAGAAGTTAACACAAACCACATCAAAGAAGCGAAAAGAAATGCATTTTAAATAATAAAAGAGAAACAGAAATAGCACAAAAGAAACTGTCAGACAAGGAAATAAGGCACTTCCGTGTTTGGAACCAAACGGTTTCATTAAACAGTCTCTGCTGCTTAAAAAGAACTTCAGATAAAATCTTCTGAGATCATAAACATGATACGAATCTATAATAGTGACGTCATTTGCAAATTCTGTTCGTTGCTTTACGTATATCTAAGTAGTATTATGTATCTGTGTAGTGTGACAGAATAAATAAGAGTTTATATTATGTAAATAATTTCTTTTAGATTAGTTTGTTACAATGTCAAAATGTTATAAAGTCATTTAAAACTTAACCTGCTACTTATGAGACAAATTAGGTTATTTAAATATTTCACAAGTAAAATAAAGCAAAATTGATGGATGGAGAAAATTTTGTATGAACACGACTTATGTTTTAACATATTGTCTGATGTGACTCTTGCTCTAAAACAATATATCTTACTAAATTAAGAAATAGGCCTAATATGGCTTACTCTTTATTAATATAACATATTTATTTGTTAATTGTTAATTTTGAACTTATAAACGGTTGTTATCATGATGTTCTGTAAATTTTGATAACTTTCTATTTATTTTGAAATAAAAGTTAGTTGTGTTAAAAAATATATATTTTTTCTTAGAGTAGACACGCCATATAGGCTATAACAATTTTTTAAAATTTAACCTATCACAATAAAGACCTCTAATATATTTTAAAATAGCTGCAAGTTTTTTAAGCTATAATGATTAGAAAACAACATATTTTCATAGCTATAAAATATAGTATAACCATTTAAATAACATACAAGAAGCAGATCTAAATTTGTATTAGTAAACAGTAAGCAAAATATGACACTATCTCCAATTAGACGAAAATATTGTGTAATTCACAAAAAGAACTAGTAAGCCATCAATGTTTATAAAAATATCTATTGAAACTTGAAGTTTTTAAAAACAAAACTAATTGAATAATTTAAATAAACAAAAACAGAAAGTAAAATATTTTCTAAAACTTCTCATTTCATGTGAAACACATTTTTACATCGTGCATTGAAAAACAAATTAAAAATACATTAGAAATATTAAAATGAATCTCTTGTCTTATAGTTTGTTAATAAGAATCCAGATTTGCATGAACTGCAAAAACACGCCATTGTCAAAAAAACAATATGGCTTTATTTCAAGACTAAATAATAACTGAAATTCTAAATTCAACAACATATAGATAGTGCGACTACATGAAAAATACAATTAAAATTAAATCCAACAGATACTGGCATGAGTTCATTAATATTTCAATGCATAATAAAAGAAACATAGCCGACAAAATTATAGTATTTCGTTAGAAAGAATTTCTTACATTATTAGTTACAAATTGCTTAAAACTAAATTATCTATTTTTCTTTAACTATTAAAATACAGTAAATTTGAAGTGGCTTCTAACTATGGTACTACATTGTTCGAGTGCTCGGAAGAACTGTTTTAAAACAAATGCTTATTTTATAAAGTTTTTTTTTCCTGCAATAGTTCTTGCCTTCTTATCAATCAAAGAAGAAGCTGAAAACAGCAGTTAACAGAATTTAAATTAAAGCGAAAAATGTGCGTTTATAAATGTATTTTGTTAATGTATTACTTTTCAGAAAAACAATTATTTGCATTATAACTCTGTTAGGATCCCGCCTTAACTATCGTATGTAATATATTCTGCCAGCGAAGTAATGTACTTTGCATGCAAGCACTCCCATTAACTGTGAAACGAAGAGATATGGTAAAAGATTTATTTCAACTCTATTTTATTTTGGTCTCTGTTCATAGAAGCATTGGATACAACAATGAAAATACTGGTTCAAATATCCATAAAATTGTAATACCTCTTATCAAATTTGTTAACCATATTAAAACATATTAATTTTTTTTCATTTTGTAATTATAAATTATATTCTCTCTTAATGTATAAGTATATAAAATTTATAGTTATTACGAAACCAGATTACGCTCATAATTTATAATAAAATTTGTAAACAACTACTAGAAATAATGCTATTATTTTATAAATTTGTTTAAATGCAAAAAAGTTAAAATATATATATTTTTTTAATTATAAAAGAATACTAGTACAACTCTCAAATTTATACTCTTACATTAGTAATTCTGAAAAAACATACATTGAATTTTGTTTGTGTTTTTCAAAGAAAAATATAGGCCTACGTTTTTGTACTGAAGGAATATTGTACAAAAAAATTAGTTGGAATTACAGAATCTATTGAACAGGAAATTATATATACAACATAAAGGGATAACTTAAAAAAATACCTTATTGCAGAAATTCAATATAACCACAAAAGCGTGTTCAAATGTGTGAAGTTCAAAAGACACAAATCTATAGCAAGGGCAGACGGTATAGGGGTTTTTTAAACAGATGATTGCTACCCATCTGTTAGTTGTACAGTACTTCATCTTGCAGATGTGACTTTAAACAGATGATTGCTACCCATCTGTTAGTTGTACAGTACTTCATCTTCCAGATGTGACTTAGAGAAAGTAGGCTATAAGTACCATCGAATGATTTAACTATTTTGTGACGTACAAATCTAAAATATGTAACTAAAGAAAAACAAGCTCAGGGTTGAGTTTTTGTAAGCAAGCTTTTTGTTAATAAAAGGAATTTGAATGCCGAAATGCAGATTCGCTACAGAAGGGGCAGTTACTGAATTTTCCGCTACCAAAGTGGTTTTGCAAGAGGGTGTTGGGTCTCGATACTAGCTTTCAGGGTTTGTATTAATTATTAAGTAGTAAGGTCAGGCGATTATTCTTATTGGTTTGGTAAAGTTAACGTGACGAAGAAAGTGCCATGTGTTTTGTTAATATTTTATATAATTATTTTCGTAAAGTTAAGGATTTTAACTTAAACAGGACACAGGAAGAAAGAAGCGGACATTACATACGGCTAAGGGACAAGGGACTAAATCAACAGAGCAGCATCTAGGTGGAACAATCGTCCCAACACCTTCTTCTGACCACCAGACTAGACGGCACAATGGTTTAAGTAAAAAATATGTATCTGTTAACTTTAATCTGCAAACCTTGCGTTAGCTCAAATTATTCTCCCAAAAATTAATTAAATTTGTATAAAGCAATTAATTTAAATAATTAAAATTAATTGATGGAATATACAAAACCAAGTATAACACAACTACCCAGGATTTTATATTTTATTGTTAGTTTTTTTTTTTTTTTTTTTTTTTTTTTTTTTTTTTTTTTTTTTTTTTTTTTTTTTTTTTTTCCTGGCGAAAAACCAATTGTGGTTATCATCGCCAAACAAAATCTAACACAGCACGCAATGTTTTAAATAAAATCAAATAAATTAATAAATAAACAAATAAATAAATACAACAAAAATTACAAAACAAAATAAAACACCAACAATAAAAAACAAAAAACAACAATATAACAATTAAAAAATCCTTAAAAACTAAATAACAAAATAACAACAAAGAACAATATAACAGTAAATAAATAATATGTAAAACAATAATAGGTAACAATTTACCAATAAATAAATCTCAATAACAATAACAAGAACAGAAAATAAATTTAATTAAAATAAATAAAAGAAACACACAGAATTATATGTATAAATAAAATTTAAAAAATATATATATATTTATGTATTAAATTTTAAAAAATATTTTCAAGTGGTGCAAGAAAGCGATGACTCGGTCAATGGCCGAGGCATCGTCCCTTAGCACCACCTTTAAACTCCCTTTTAAATTAAAAAGGGCACGAACATTAACTACACTAACACAATCTACCAAAATATGTTTTATTGTGAAGATATCACCGCAATATTG
The DNA here is from genome assembly GCA_036971475.1 of Prosapia bicincta. Classification (NCBI taxonomy): domain Eukaryota; kingdom Metazoa; phylum Arthropoda; class Insecta; order Hemiptera; family Cercopidae; genus Prosapia; species Prosapia bicincta. Next base: position 353,512,227 of record JBAIZL010000001.1, on the reverse strand, counting down.
GCATATTGGTGGATCTTCACGACTCATCAAATATCCATGAGTTGCAAAAGAGTGGCCAACGCGAAGGCGTGTGACCACCACTTCCTCCCTACGTTTTGAACGAATTGAAGACCTCCATGGACGGACGGTATCTTTAATTTCCCTCAGCTTATTCTGAATCACGGTATGCCACTCGTCATTCCAAGCAGCGAGCAATAAATGTTTCGCGAAACACACATAATCAGATGCCATAACCAGTTGAGTAATAGGCACCAAACTTGTAGCTTTCTTCGCCGCTTCATCCGCTTTTGTGTTTCCAAGTATTCCGCAATGTCCAGGAACCCAACAGAAAGTTACCCCCACACCCCCCAATTGAAGCCTGTGTACAGCACACAAAATGTCCCCAACTAAAGGGCTGCTGGAGAAAACATCCTGAAGAGCCCGAAGAGCACTTTTGGAATCCGAACACAAAAGATAATGCGAGGATTGAGATTGAATGACGGTCAAAGCTTTAAAAATAGCAAATAGTTCTGCCGTGAAAACACTGCAAGCTGAGGGCAATCCGTACGTGTAGGTATATCCAAATGCATAAAACGCACACCCAACGCCATTGTCCAGTTTAGATCCATCAGTGAAAATAATTTCACTGTGTTGAAGAGATTTATAAGTGGATAAAAATTCCTGGTGGTAGACCACAACAGGAGTATCGTGTTTTATATAACTGGACAATGAGAAATCGAAGTGCGGCGTTTTTATTATCCATGGAGGTAGATAGCACATTTGTCGTTCAAACATAGTTGGAAGTTGCAACTCAAGGTCATCCAATATTCTTAAAGTTCGTATGCCAAATGGATGGGTCGAACGTTGACGTGTATTATACACTTCATTTAGCGTATTGTGAAAGACTATTTCAAATGCCGGGTGGTTGGGTTTGCTTCGAAGAACAGAAACGTAAGATATTTGTAGCATCTGACGTCGTCTAGAAAGGGCAGGTTCCCCAGCTTCGACAAGAAGACTAGGGATTGGGCTAGTTCTAAATGCACCAGTAGCCAGTCTAAGTCCAGAGTGGTGGATGGTATCAAGAGTTTTCAGAACTGTAGGTCGTGCAGATGAGTAGACTTGACAACCATAATCTATGCGCGATCTAACGACTGCGCGATAAAATCGAAGCATACTTGTTCTGTCTGCTCCCCAATTCGTACCACTAAGGACTCTTAACATATCCAATTTCTTGCTGCATCTCACCTTCAAATCACGAACATGTGGACTCCATGAGAGTCTTTTATCAAATAAAAGACCCAAAAATCGAACACTATCCGTGGTTTGAAGCTGAACCCCGTCAAGATAAAGGATCGGCTCCTGGTGTTGCCTACGACGACTAAATGCTACACACTGGGTCTTCGAAGCAGAAAATTTAAAACCTGTAGTTCTTGACCATTCCTCTAATCTACTTATTGCTAACTGCAAAGATCCTTCCGCAGTTGCCATACTACGAGCAGGCACATATATACAAAAGTCACCCACAAAAAGGGAACAGTGTACCGGAGATCGTATATTGCTGATGATACTATTTATTGCAACGGCAAATAGCGTGACGCTCAGCACGCTGCCCTGCGGTACACCATTCTCCTGTGTACAGCTGTTTGAATACGCGCCTCCAAGTCGAACGCGGAAAGATCTATTAGAAAGAAAGTTAGCGATGAATGCTAGGATATTCCCTTGTATACCCCATGATTTTAAAGTGTTCAGAATTCCTCTTTTCCATGCCATATCGTATGCCTTCTCAAGGTCGAAGAAAACAGCAACGAGTGTTTGACGCAAGAGAAAGGCATCTTGAATAGCGGATTCTAACAAAACCAATTGGTCAACGGATGATCGTCCTTGCCTGAAACCACACTGTTCGTTGCAAATAAGGTCATTGGTTTCTAGGTACCAGACAAGACGGCGGTTGACCATCTTCTCCAGTAGTTTGCATAAGACGCTTGTAAGGGATATAGGTCTATAACTACTGGGATTGGTTTTGTCTTTACCTGGCTTCAAAAGAGGAATTACAGTCGATTCTAACCATGCATCGGGGAAAGAGCGCTCCTCAAATAAACGATTGTATACTCGAAGGAGGACAAGTTTCGCCGATGATGGTAGATGTTTTAGCATGGAGTACACAATGGAATCAGGACCTGGTGCAGAATCCTTCGTTGACGCAAGAGCTGACTCCAATTCCCCTATAGAGAAAGGAGTGTTTAAAGGAGAGTCCCCAGACGACCCAACAGTAAACGGTATTGCTTCTTCCTTCAGTTTATAAATCTGGAATAATCTATTGTAGGCTGTAGTAGCAGAAAAGTTAGAAAATGATTTACCAAGTACATTAGCAATATCATCACGGTTTGAGATTATTCTTCCATCCGGTTGTTTCAGCGCAATGGCTGGCAACGGAGAGAAAGTACCACAAACTGATCTTAGTTTCCTCCACACTGTGGAAGACGGAGTTGTTCGTCTAATTGTGCTAATGTACTGTTCCCAAGAGTTCTTTCTACTCAGCCTAAAAATCCTACGTGCTTTCGCACGGAGTATTTTATATTCCTGAAGGTTTCCATTCGTTGGGTGTCGTTTAAACTTCCTAAGAGCTCTTCGTCGTAAACGGAGGATTTCTGTGCATTCATCGTTCCACCACGGCACAGGCGGTCGGCGTGGATACGTAGAGGTTTTCGGAATGGTCTTTTCAGCGGCATTTAAAATTGCTTTCGTAAAATTTTTTATATTTTCATCAATGGGTGTCAAATAATCCATGTCAAGTGATACAAGGTAATTCGAGTAGGAGTCCCAGTTGGCTTTTCGCAAAATCCAACTGGGATTTCGGGTATAACAGGGTTGGGAGTCACATAAACTGATCTTAATAGGCACATGGTCGCTTCCATACAAATCGTTGAGTACCGACCATGTGCATCTAGTAGCTAATTGAGGGCTGCAAATCGATAGGTCAACAGCTGTCCATCCACCAGTAGATGCTGCTAAATGGGTAGGCGAACCGTCATTTAGCAGACATAAGTCCAGTTCCGTTCTCACACTCTCAACAAGGTCACCTCGAGAGTTCCTAGTCGGAGATCCCCAAGACGAATGGTGGGCATTAAAATCCCCTACCAATAAGAACGGAGTTGGTAACTGGCTTATTAAATTCACTAAATCACTGTGATGCAGGTTTTCTTGTGGTGGCAAGTAGACACAACACACAGCGATTTTATACGGGACAGCTGTTTGAACGGCTACTGCTTGTAAAGGAGTTATTAAGTTTAGAGAAACAGCATCGATACAGTCACGGGCTAGGATGGCTACGCCACCTCTAGCTCGATCTTCTGTAACGAAGTCCGATCTAAAAACTGAATACTCCCTTAAATGGAAATTATGCGATGCGTGGAGATGTGTCTCCTGTAGACATACAAACATTGGGTACACATCTCGCACGAGTAGTTTAAGTTCTTCTATGTGACTCCTAACACCGTTGACGTTCCATTGTATCACTGACTTGTTAATTGCAGACATTTATTAGCTTAGCAAAGGGTTTATTTGACATCCATTGGTGCTCTCTCCTTTCTTGCCTGGGACGTTTTTAGACGTCTCAGGCTTACATGTCTCAGATTCCATATCCACCCGTTCAGGGATGGAATCTGAGGAAGTTTTGGGTTTAGGAGGGGTAGTTTTAACATTCCCTCCTTTGTTAGCATTTTTCTTAATACCCGGTAACGACGGTGGCGATGTGGTCTGACGTAACACTGGTTTACGTGGTTTTGATTTTTCCAACGTCTTCTGCACAGAAGGTTTATTACCCGTTGATAATATCTTCTGCACAGAAACACAAGGCTCGCTTAGTGACCTATTTCGTGCTCCAATCCCACCAGTGGAAGGGATTGGTACAAGAGGCAAATCACCATCCGTCGCTGCAGGTTGTACTAAATTCAAAGTAGGAGGACCATTCGTGACTATGGACAAAAGGCGAGAAACTTGTTCAGTTAGAACTTCAATTTTTTTCGACAGCTCGGCACAGTTGTTACAGGACGATTTGGAAGCGGTCAGAGTAGCGGCATAAGTCTTATTGTCTGTCTTTGGCTGAGTTGATCGATAGAGTTTTTTGGCCTCTGGAAACGACAGCTTGTCTTTCGCCATGATGCCTAGGATAGCTTTCTCTTCCTTGAACGTGGGACAGTTGTAGGATCGCGCTGGGTGGTCACCACCACAGTTGGCGCATTTCGGAGAATTGACACATTCCTTATCATCATGGCCTTCAACGCTACATATACCGCATACGTTCTGCTTCGAACAGGTAGAGCTGATATGCCCAAATCGCTGGCACTTGAAGCAGCGCCTAGGGTTAGCCACGTATGGTCTCACTGAGAGCCTTTGGTAACCTGCATGTAAGTATTCGGGTATTTCCGGCTTTCCAAAAGTGACGATAAAAGAAGCTGTTGCTACTTTTTCTCCTTTGTCCATTTTCGTTATAGGGATAACGTCCGTAACTAACTGAGAAGACAGTTCGGACTTTATTTCATCGATTGGAAGGTGCATTAAATCCCTACATGTGATGACCCCCTTTGAGTAATTCAAGGATCTGTGGGGAGCCACAGATACCATGACCTGGTCAAAGAAGGAGGTCATTTTTGATAGAGAACGAGTTTGTCTGTCGGTGGAAGTCGCAACTAACAGTGTTCCGTTTCTTAGTTTCTTAATAGAGGCTACTGGGCCTCCAGCACAAGCAGTAATAGCCTTGTTAATAAGGAAGGGAGAAACTTTGGAAAGATCTTTCCCTTCTTCGGCACTAGAAACAACTAAATACTTTGCTGATGGCAATGTCTGCGACGTTGCCACCATCAACTTTTTACTCAAATCCTTTTGAATATGATCGTCAGGAGAATCCTGGCGTGTTCTCTTTAAACTAGTCGTATTTGACGGGGTTTTTGAATCCATAAATATTTTTTGCCAGCCATCGTGTCAAGCGTTACGGGCGAGACTATAGGAACGGGTACACCCTTGGATCACATTAAGATCATTTCCAACCCTCAGAACTCTGAGGCCTATAGCTTTTCTCCTTAGCTCGACTGGATGGGCATCAGTCGAGGACTCGTAATACTGTGCACAGGCTCCGACACCCATGCACCGCGGACACTCCCTGACCAAGGACCGAAGCGGCTGGTAGACCAGAAACCGCGCTTACGTCTTCGGCAGAGCAAGCTCACATCAGCGTCCCAGACCAGAGTTTGTCACGCTCTGGACTTTTCAGCACTCCCAACGCGCAACGGTTCTGACCAGTCAAAATTCCCTAAGCGAAGATGTAAGTTTTGAAATGTGTATAGATTGTGTTGGTGTGTGTATGTGTGTGTGTATGTTTTTGTGAGTGGTGTAGTGTTAGGCTAGGGTACCGCGAAGGACGCCAAATCCCTCGTAGGTGCGGCTAGTCCGCACCCCCCTGCGGGGATTTTATTGTTAGTTATTAATAAAGACGTAAAAGTAAATAGTGTAGTTAGTCTAAAAAAACGACAGAATATAAGCGTATTTGTAAAAACAATCTGTAATAAAATTTGTTTGTATAATCCCAAAACTTGTATTATGATTTAATCAGTTTTGCTTAATTTGTGTTTTATTTAACATTCCAACAAAGCCAAAGTATTATTGATAGGTTTTTAGTAATAATAAATAGTTTTCACCGCATTGGTATTTATATAATAAACTAGCAGTATAATAAACGAACGCGCTTGCTGCGCCTGAAATCATAATTTTATAATGGAAAACGAAAAGTTATTAATTAAATTTCCAATAAGAATAGAGGAAAGACAATGTTTTTCGTCATTTCACTAGGCGTATAACATACAGATTTGTAGGTATCCCTGCACATGAGCAAGCTAACAATTAATTGTCCGTGAGAAAAAAAACGATTGTTCCAAATTTAATTCAAAATTGGTAAATGATTGCCTTGTGCGTTGTTTATAATTATTCCGAATGGAAGGCGCAAAGGAAATTGTAGTCGTTTGTGATCGAAGAGTAAATCGAATGAAATCATCGGTATTCGTGGAATTAAGACCATTTCTTCTTTGAACTTGCCACTTATAATTTTTACCTCGATCAAGTTGGGTTTCAGTTTTTTTTGTCAGTCTGGTTCAGTTGCACAGCTTTGGTGGATTCAAATTTCACAAGAGTATTTTCGGCGATCCTAGTTTTAATGTCAATAAGTGTAAAGGCATTAATTTTACATAGAATTTAGCAATTTTAAATAATTTAAAATAATTAATAACATATTTTTATTTTTACATTATGCTTACAATTAATCAAGTAACGCTAGTATGGATATACATTTTAACATTAGACACATGGAAGGCTGATCACTGAACCATCCTAAGCCTCTGGAGTGGAGCCTTATTGATAGATCTGCACCAAACGTCACACGAACCATCCTGGGAATATGTTAAATAGTCCCTCCAAATTCCAATAACTTCTGTTTATCGTTTTAGGCGTTTATAATATACATACATCGGTTTTTATATATATAGACTAATGTTACCCGGCACCCGTTGCTGTCGTAATTTGATAATGAAAAATAGAAAATTATTAATTAATTTTCCAATAAGAAAAGCAAATCAAACGTCTAAATAAATATATTTCATTAACTGCAATGCTATGGGATAGACAATGTTTCCGTCATTTCATTAGGCGTATAAACATACAAATCTGTAGGTGTTCCAACACGTTAGCTTGCAACCTATAATTGTCCGTGAGAAAAGCACGAACGTTCCAAATTTAATCCACGATGGTCATGATTCTCTTTTTGTTTTTTTTTTGTAATTATTGCGAATGTAAGACGCAAAGTAAATTGTAGTCATTTGAAAAAAAAAGGTAAATAGGATGAAATCATCGGAATTCGTAGACTTAAGACCATCTCTCCTTTGAACTTACCAATTATTATTTCTGCATGGGTCAAGATATTTTTTATTTATTCTCAGTCTGGTTCCGTTGCACAGCTTTGGTGGATTCAAAATTTTGCAAGAGTATTATTATAGTTTTTAGTTTCAAATGCTATAATCTAGTATCAATTTTTTTAGACTTTTTGAGCGATCTTGAGGTTTGATTTATATACGTCCATGTGACAAATTTCTTTTACCTCTGTTGTGCCGTTTTTCTTTGTATTTTGTGGCAATGATGTCAATTACTGTCTTATTGTAAACAATTCTGTGAGTGTGTGATTTTTTTGTTGGTGTTTTCTATGGTCATCGTTATTTTTCTAAGTATGTGGATATAAGGTTAGAATGTTTATGGAGTTCATGGTTTAATATTTGTAAATGGCTGTGTCTGTCACTGTTGGTTTTCTGTAAATTACGAAGGTATGTTTTAATAAAGTTTAAATGCATTAATAAAGTTATCTATCGAGTAAAATAAAAAAATACACCACTGGATCCTTCTCAAACAAGTTGAGTTGTGTTTTCTGACTCGGCATATTTTTAGAGCTTTTAGCAGGAACATAGAATATTGAGAAACGTAATTTTGATCTTTTTTATATTTAGCTTACTTGAGATTCTTCACTAAAACTTCCAGAGGTTTGAATGATTCATTTCCCTCGTGGGGTTTAAAACCCCGTCATTTCTTTCAGTCTTACATCCATGACAAGCAAACTAAATTTTCTGGAGCGTAAAAATAAACAGGAAAGATTTAGGTTCCATGGCTTTGTCATGTCAGACACACAACTCAACATGAAAATACGAGCAGTAGTAAGACAAGACAGTAAACTAGAAACCTCTATGATTAGCGGCGGAAACTTTAACTTTACTTACGTGGAACGTTTTTTGCGGGGTATACTTATGCGTTACGGGCGTGCGGAAATTTTACTGTTACACAAGAAAAAATTGCGCAAGTAGATCCAGGTAGTAATGCACGCAATAACTGGTCGGGTGCGACCCAAGATGTGTTTCGTGACAAAGTTTCTAAATTAATAACATCACAAATTATCTAGGCTAATGTAGCGAGTTGTGTAATTCTAGAAGTTGCAGTAGTCTGTGGTTGGATGAGTTCACTTACTCCGTCGAACTGATTAAAAAAAGGCAGGGAAATTATTGTTTGAATTATTTCCCAAATACATCTAAAAATAAATATTTTAATTAGAAATAAAGAATATAAATGCGTGAGTTTACGATAAATTACGGTTCATTTACCCGTGTTTTATATATTGTATACGTAAATATTATTGTGTACAAGATTATTTATCTTTACATTAAACCTTAATTGATAAACATGCTAAGAGAATATCGGTTTGATACGATACAAAAAAAAAAATAAAAATTTCAAGCTTCCGAATGTGCATGATTTTTCTTTTGTGTAATTAGATAACAAAATTACATAAATAAGCACTTACTAAAAACCTTATTTTTCCAAATAAAAAATTAAGAATATTTACTTGGGAAAACTTTTAATTTCACCTTTTTTTCGATTATAGTCTGGTTGAAATTCAAAATTTAAAATTATACTTTGAGTGTGGTGTTAAATTTTAGAGATGTCTGCGAAAGTTATGAGAGAAAAAATACTTAATTAGATCAAATAATTTATCGTTAAAGGTCAACAATGTTTAATTTACAGCGCTTAAAACTATAAACATTTTGTCGCAAACTACTTTGAATGTATGTTTTAAAAGTAAGAATTTAGACTTTTTTACTGTTAAATTCCCAACACAAACTTAACTTTCAATTTAATTTATGAAATCATACTAATTCTTTTCCAACACTGGTAAAAACGTTTTGTTTGGTTATACATGTAAAATTATTATTTATTTAATAATCATTATTATTAATAATGATTTGTTGTTATCACATTGTCTTACATTGTCTCAACTATTTAATAATGTAATTTATTAAACTTAATGTTTATAATACGATCTAACTAAATTTCATAAAACATTCGTTTCTTTATAGCCTATATCAATTCACTTAAGATAATTCAAAATATATTGAAATTTAATAATTTTATATAGGTATAGTCTATACTGGTTAGTAAATAAAAATTACTTATTGAAACGTGTGTTAAAAAAAAAATTATAGTAAGAAAACTTTCGTGAGGTTGTCCTCTCATTATCAGATTATTGAATGACGGTAAAATGAAAACAAATATACCAAAAGATTTATATGTACTCTTCGTCCTCAAATACATGTATACGATCCGCTAAATAGCCTATAATACAAATCTTACTGTATTTAATATCTTAAATGGACTTTAGGTTTGTCTAATTTTTCTGCAATAGGAGAGCATATCACAATCAGGAACTTTTAGACATTATTGAGAGAAGTAAAAGATTTCAATGCGATTCAAGTTTTTCAAAACTATTTATAAAATCTTTAATTTTATAAAATGAACTATAAATGACGTTTTTCGTTAAAAAGGTGACCCATTTTTCAATTCCTTTTATTAGTTCACACTCCTTATATATCTTGTTCAATATATC
>JBAIZL010000001.1:353437782-353497782 GCA_036971475.1 Prosapia bicincta | reverse complement strand
TCATCATCATCATGCTTGTAACTTGTTGTTTTCTTGATTGTAATTTTATAATGAGACCCTGTGATCGAAATGTACATAAAGGTTTAATTTTAGGTAACCTGATTATCAGCAATTTTTTATTATTTTTGTGGTATTGGGGTTGTTTTCAATATTTTTATTGTAATATATTACACTACTATGCTCTTGGCATTGTATATTCTAAATTATTGTTTATGGTTTTTATTTAAAATGTTTTTTTTTTGTATAAAGACTATTGACGTATTATATAATTTTATTGTATCGTATATTGTATGTTTTTAGAATAAAAAAGAAAACCTATGTAGTTCACTTTATTGATCTCTGGTTACAGAAATGCAGTAACTCCATATATTAAGACTATAAGTTTACAATTATTGTAACAATTCATTCAGAATTAGATTCGATAGCCTAAAGTTCGCAACGAACAATGATTCAGAGTTCATTCCCACGGCGAGGTTAGCGACTTCAACACGGCACAAAAACTAGGCGACTAATTTCTCTGATAATGATAGTTCATGCGTCCAGGCTCCTGTCCAGTTTTTGTCCATCCTAGGCACAACCTTGAACTTTTCAATGCCTAAAGCTAGCGTTTCTTATTCCATACCAAGACTGATGTAACATTTGCATGAAGAAAATTACTGTATAAACTAAAGGTATTTTACGGATTTGTAAGCGCAAATGTATTTAACTGCAGTGTATTCAACCGAAGAGCTCTCTGCCTAGTTATCGCATTTTTGAAACAGAGTAGATTAGGACCAAATGTTAACCTGTATTTGTTAACTTATTCTACATTGTAAACTACTCAAAATTTGGTGAACAGAAATATTAGGCAACGTTTTTGAAATGTAAAGAAACATCAAACCTGTCTTATTCTGTCTTATTAGGGTCACATTTTAATGGTAACATCTTTCTCAACAATGGTAACAGTGCTATAGTAACTTATGTTTGTCCGATTTACATTAAATCACGCAATATTTAAGCAAAATTTTCATTTATAATATAATTTCATTTTTGGCCCTAAGTTTTATGACTATTCCAGATACCCCGTAATCACCTATCTTAACCTAGTTAACAGCGTTTCTGCTTTCATTAAGCGTCTCTGCCTAGTATCAGTATACAGCGGACCACGTAACCGTGCACACTGCCTTGAGAGATCGCAGTAGGCAAGACGAGAGGTATAGGGTCAGTATACATATTTTCCTACAAACATGATAAGGACTGTCAAAACTCAATTGTCTTAGACGGTAGATATTAGATAAACTCGATGATAAATTGGCTTCGTTATTAAATAAGAATCAATCTTGAAATATGTGTAGACCTATCGGACCAGAACCTCTTGATATATAGAACCTACTGACTATGTAACATCTTTTCAGAAGTGGTAGTATACGATAAAACAGGAGTGAGCAAGTGCACAGTTAGCTGGGCGCAACAGAACGTGGAGGGTAGGGAACAACAACAGTACGTGGAAGGTAGGACTATATAAAAGTAATAATGGTCCCCTTGAACTGTAGATTAGGGGAAATTATCGCGGAGGCAGGGTAGTTTACCGAGGTAGGTAGTACACGAGAAATCTCATGCGATCTCTCAAGGCCAAGTACACGGCTCCGTGATCCACACTATACTAGGGCAGCATTGTGCCCTCTCCTTAGTTTTGCCTATTTCCACCTACCCTTTCCTATAAACATACAAAGAGCTTTAAGCTAGATCCCTCTCTATGACCCCAATAGAAATCAGGTCTGATACAAAACCCTGTACACGTGACGTCCTCTGTGTCCTCAACGAGAGAGTTTTGAGTCCCTACCTTATTTATCCTATATTCACAATCATTTCCTATCTTTTAGAGGCGACAGCAGTCCCACAACCTGATCGTATTAAAATAAATCAAATATTCACTCCAATTTTTTATGTTTTTCGGTTTGAAATTTGAAATCAATAAGACTTAATTAAATTCGGAGAAATTTTCTGACGTTTTCAGCTGGTTGTTAAGGAATCAATTTATATTACCCATAGTCTTACCTAATTTCACCCACCCATTTGTATACTTCATAGGAAGAGGTGTAAGCGAGATACCTCATTTTGACTAATAGAGAATAGATCTACTTCAGATAAACACCCGAATCACGTGATTTCCTCTGTATCCTCTACCAGTATGTTTTATGTCGCCACCTCAATTCTTTCTTGTGTTCAAAATGTTGTATATATTCTTCCTATTTCCATTATTATTTTCCTATTTCTTAAAGGCGATATCAGACCCACAAGCTATTAAAATACAAAGTATACAACAAACAATTTTTTTATATTATTTAATGTACATCGATTTGTAATTTTCAATCAACAGGATTCAATAAATTTTGACAAATAACTCAACACTTCCAGCTGGCCACAAGTGGCAAATTCATCAATGTAATACCTTACAATCCGCGTTAAAAATCCTATCACCAGATAAACTCAGCCAGTTTTGTTGCAATAAATTTAACAAGAGTCTTTTGTGACGCAATAAAGCTGTAGAAGAAAGTGCAAAGCATTCACTTTCGTAAAATGAAGCGCAACGAACAGTTGACATTCAAAGTACACCGAGGAGTTTGGTCTCTTGGATCAGAGGTCATAAGGTCGTTCACTTTCCTTTTACCGGCGCTTCCCTGTAATTTATTGCATGAATTGTATTTGTTTCCCGTCTCCTTTGCAGAACGAGTTTATTATGCTCTCGACTCGGACGAGAATCGCCTATTTGTAATTCAAGATCGTCGTAAAAAAGACGTTGAAAGATGCCAACTTCCTGAGTAAGTTCTATTTATAAAATAAGGATTGATGACGACTGAGCAGAATGTTGTCATGCTGTTGGGTAAATACTTCTTTACGCGTAGGCTGGCGGTACCATTGTCATTAGATCCTGATGCCGTTGCCAATAAACTTTGAATCACAACTATGTTAATCCAATGCCTAGGATTTATTCAGCTGTCTAGGGACACGATTGCGACATTAGGACAAGAAAGATGGTGTAAACACATTTTTTTATGAAGACAAAACAATTAAAATAGGAATAAAATTATATAAATTTAATTACTTAAGAACTTTTTGACACAATATCTCTCGTTGGTTACATTTATCCATCTCAGGCTGACTAACAAAAACCTTATTTAAAAGAACTATATAGAGAAATATTTAAAAAAAAAAAAACTTCTGGAATGGCATTTTTTGATAAAAATAATATATTATAAAATAATATCAATTATGGCGTTTCGATATTATAACAAAGGCCTTGAACTATACCGCACACAACTGTCGGTCCTACTTTGGTAAATAGTCATAAAAAACATAGTTATGCCTGCGGCAGTTTTTAAATTAATTATAGATTTCATAAACAGTAAAAAAAACATTGTTTCATAAAAATTATAATTATAGTATTTGTTGATTCCATCTTCAACGTGAGCTACTAGTTTTCACTAAAACACTTGTAAATATTTACAAACTTGTCTATAGTAGCAATTACTTATAATTTGTTGAGGACGGCCGTTTCAGGAGATGTGTCCCATTGTCAACTCAGACCGTAACTCAAGTCTGACCCAATTCATACCCAACTGGAGTTACGGTCTCAGATGACAATGGGACACATCTCCTGAAACGATCGCCTCAACAAATATAGATAAGTGCTACTATAGGAAGTTTATAATTATAACTTAAACTTAATTATTTTTCTTGTAATTTGGTTTTGCATTAATTGTCAGTTATTGTTTTAATTATAATATTGCATTGTGCTCATTGCATATTAATTTATCAATGTTTGTTGAACCAAATATGAATATAAATTATGAAATCTAGACTCGAAGTTGCAGTAAAAAGCTGGCTTATAACGAATCACAATGTGAAGTCCTTTTAGTGTACTTGATAGTTTTCACAAGATTTAATTTAATTCGTGCGGAATGCCTTTTCTGTCTCAGTAGTAAATTTCCTTCATAATTAAAAGTCATTTGTCTACCAACTTTCTAATGTGTTTAGAGAATGTAATGTGTGACCACTTCCATAGGAGAATACAACATTGTGAAAAACTACGATTTCATTTTAAAATAAATTTGGGAAAAATATACAAAAAATTATGTCTAATTTCAAGTTCAAATCTTGAAATCTATTTTCGACCACACTTGAAGTCCAAATGAAATTTCGCATATTGGCCTATTCTCAATGGCAATACATGTATCAATTATAAATATCCATCCTTAAATTTGAGATATCTCCTACGTCCCACACTTTTAGTTTCGATCTTAAAATATTCTATTGATTTTCGTTTAGATTAGGCCTACTACTTTTTGTATCGGACGATACAAGACTGTAGAAGAAAACTTGAAGTAGTTCATTGCTAAAGGAATTAAAGAAAAGATTTTATGTAGACGAAGGTCTGTATGCACTTCATTAAGATATTCACTGTAGCGAAATTTTCTCATGATGTACGTTTCTCCGGTAAAGTGAGAGCATACTGAAATTCTAGAATATTTAGCTTACTGGAATTCAGAGGTAAAAAGGAAAAATTCAGTTGATTCTTGATAGAAAACTGGGAAATATTACATAATTATAAGTGTTGTGATGCATTTTTATTTAAAATAATAATAATAATAAGTAAAACTATAATAAGGATTTTATTTCTTTGAAAGTTTTTCTTTTCAGAAAAAACTTCCAATAAAAATCCCAAACCAATATTAATTCACACACACACACACACACACACACACACACACAGTTTAATTGATTTTAACTAGATTTAAAAAACTAGAGTCTTTAATAGTTAAATTATAATTTACCCTATTGTTCTCTACATTAGTGAGGGAGCTTTCAGATACAGTTAGAGTTACTCATTATAGAGTTGAGATAAAATAGATCAGGGCTCAAATTGATCAGGACTCATTTATGTAGACATACATAAAAGTATGTCAGTATATATTTTGAACAATTCGTTTTTAAAAGGTTAGCAGGAAATCTCTTAAAAACGACAACCAGCAACGTTTTCCTTGTTAAAGTTTGTACGTTGGTAGAAACTACCCTGGTTATACAGGTATGTAACTGGTGTAATCACTTTGCCCAATTGATATCCTGGTCATTGATAGAAGCCCGTTTGCAAAGAATACCATATATATTATTTTTCCAATATTTTTATATTAATATAATTTCTAAAATAATTTATATATTATAATATATTCTAATATTTTATATTATTTATATAATATTATTATAAAATAATCTATAAATTCTATTATTTAAATTTTAGTAATATAAATAAAATAATAATAATGTTAAAGTAATATTATAAATTTAAATAATATTCGTAATATTATACGAATATTATAATATACATTTATATAAATAATAAAATTCTACATATTAAAATATTGGCAGTTTAACAATATAATAGAAGTTAAAGCATTGCTAAATCTGGTACTTTTATCAATAAAGGTCAATAAAAATAAAGTCATAATTTTGAAGGGTTGTGGTAATTCAATTAGCTAACGTGGCTTAGCAGAATGACATTTTTTTAAAATAGTTGTTTCGTGAACCAGTCCCATTACTCTTTTGGACTCAATCTTTTCCTCTTTTTTAAATTTATAAACCACCAATTTAAAGTAAACCTAATTAGTATTTTGTGACTATCTAAAATAAAACTCAGTAAATGTATTTTAATTATTGGTTTCTAATTGCGACAATTCTTCCTCCTCACGCTGAATATAAGCGGCTGCACCCCTTCCTCCAATGAAACATGAGTTACTTTTTAAAATAACTACGTAATTGTAAACCGTTTTCTAGGTTTTACTTAGTTTATCATCTTTACTTTTCATAGCCTTAATGAACCATTCTTTCAACCCTCTGTCCTCAAATCCTTGGACTATCTGAGGCTTGGGTCACCTCCAAATTTCTTTGCAAGTCCTCTGGTTTGTCGACACTCCCTTTAGTTGAACATTTGGGCATTCTCTCCTGAGTTACCGCATATAACATTCTCCCATACGAGTTTTACCAACACCCGCAGTTCCTGATCGCCTTTTTGTTTTATTATAGTGGTAAATTATCAAAAAAATACATATACTTTTAAATCCAATAAAACCAATTATCTGTAAAATGTTTATACACAATATCAAGAGCACAGTGGTACAATATATTACAATAAAAATATTGAAAAGAACCCCAATACCACAAAAATAATCAAAAATAACAAATAAAACAAGTTACTTAAGATTAAACCCTTATGTACATTTCGATGACCATGATCATCAGAGGGTTTGTTACAAAATACAATCTAGCACACAAGAAGTTACAAACTAGATGATGATGACATGGTCATTGAAATGTACATAAGGGTTTAATCTTAAGTAACTTGTTTTATTTGTTATTTTTTATTATTTGTGTGGTATTGGGGGGTTCTTTTCAATATTTTTATTGTAATGTAAAATGTTTGTTTACATAATTATAGGTAAATTTAATACTTTTTGCACGCACCTGTAAATTTGAAGTAGATTTGTAAATAACGAGTTACACATTAAAGTGACACGGTTCTTCATTACTAATAAAAGTAGAAACTTGTTAGAAATTCCGAGTTAAATTTGAATAATATCATTACACGCTCTATAGATTCGACAACGTATTCTACTCTAGTTAATTTGTAACACAGCAAAAATTCCATTGTTATTTACATAATATTGTGCTGGGTAGAAATTAATTTTGTATCTGGTACAGAATGCAAATAAGTTAAATTGAGCTGTTATAAAATCTGCTAAATTAAGATCTTCAGATAAAGAATTAATTAGAAGAAATCATTCTAGCCGCAATAGTTAAATACTTTCACTTAATGAAACATCTCTACATTTTTATTCTCTCGGCATAAGGATACTTATATGTTTGGTGTGTTCGTTTATAGTTTAGATGACTTTAATTAATTGGATTCACGGTTAAAATATAAAAAAAAGAGAAAAAAGTCTAAAGAAGAAGTTACGTAGGCATTGTTTTAATGCTCTAATTTTTTATTTATATCTTTTCAATTGTAAGTAACACTTTTAACTTTTTTTCAATTCCTTCTATTAGTTCACACTCTCCCTATATATTATAACGTACCTTCACTTATGATTGTCTACAGGATATTTTGACTCTTAGGATATTAAATTAATAATTTAGCTACTTGCTTTTATAATAACAGATTTATTTTATCCTGAGATCAATATTGCATTTATAGGTAGTTCATATAATTCGTTTTACTAACTCTAATATTTACTGATAGGCATCAAGACTTGTTTGACTATTAATTTTAAAAAATTCTAATTTTACTTTCCTTTAGCGATCTAAAGGCGTGTATAAGTTACTGCACTTGGTTTGATAAATTTTATATTTCAATTAATTACGACTTTTTAAGGAATTTCTAAAGTTTAAAAGATTCTTAATGTTTTTTACTTTAAAGAGTTGGCTTTAAATTTAAATAAATTATTAATTAGTACTTGCGTGGTTCCTTGTTTCACTTCACTTGACACAAATTCACTTATTAATATTTCCTATCAATTTCACTTTTCTTAATCTCTCGAAATGCTTCTATGCCGTAGCTGACTTTATTAATCACTCCCTTATTAATTCCACTTACTATTTAGTTATCTCCTTTATTCAATTTCTCGTACTACTTTCTTATCTCCCTCACTTAATATAACTCATTACCTAGTAATCTCCCTTGCTTTAATCTCACTTATTACCCTTTAATCTCCCTCTATTACTTCACTTTCTATTTAATAATCTCCTTTACTTTAAATTGCCACGTAACTTTGTTTGAATTTGATATTTCTTACTAAAACTGAACATTACTTCTCCCTCGAGTCCTGCATTATGACTCCTCGAGTCCTACAACTTGACCCTTTCGAGTACTGAAAATTGACTCCTTGAGTCCTGAAAATTGACTGACTCGTTCCTGTGTCTCTTGGATCGTATCCGTATGGGTTTCATCCCCTCTTCAAATTTGATTGGCTCCCTTATGGCGCTCAAACTGTGGCTAGCCTATGGAATTTTGAGCCTTCCCTAACTTTCTTTTGGGCTTCATGGGAATTTGTCTAACTTTCCCACCGGTGCAGGTGTTTTTTCTGTATTCTCAGGGATTCCTAGTCATAAATCTCCCTGGTCCGTGGATGTCTAGGTAAAGCTTCTCTCCCATGAACGAGGCACGTCTTGGTTTACTTACAATGAACCCCTTTCGAATTATTTTAATATTTATGACTTCCAGGTTTGTGCAGTAACTTATTTCTGCCGATAGATCTGATAATAGACAAGCGCTAGCTAGGTATATCCCACAAGTTCAAATATTTTACTAACAGTTTTCTTAACCTAATGAATTTCGTTATAATATATTTATGTATCTTGTTCAAATTTTTGATATTTAATAACATATTTTTATTCATTTACTCAAGTTTAAATATACAGTCTATATATTTTGTTTAACGTGTAATGGATAATACTTGATGTTAATGTACAAAATATCTCGAAACCAGCTTCCTTTTTTTATCATAGAATTAATGGCTAACATTAGGGAAGCTATTTATATAATTGAACAGTTTTAATTTTTTCAAATTAAGAACTCAGATTAATTGACTTCATCTCATTTAGATGATATAAATGGCACATTCTATTGTTTAAAATTAACGTTATCAAATATCTCTACCTATGTAGGAATATGATTATAAATTCTTGAAACCAAAAGTTAATTTTTTAAACTGTAAATTGAAAGCTTAAAAGAGTTGTCTTTACATAATTTGTATTTAAAAATTTTGTAGTTTGATTTCATTTGTTTCATTTTAGAATATAGTTTTTTTTATTCTTTCTATCACTTAGGATATGAATATCGTTTCATTAAATAAATGATGTTGAATAACAGGCAACGGTAAGGGAATTCTCATGGATTGTGTAGTTAAAACGATTTGAAACACTTTTATCTGATTTTAAGCAAATCTAAAACAAAACACATCTCAACTGCGAATAAATCATGACACATTGTTTGTAATACGAACAACACAAATGAATACATTCCGCTTAGTTGACATAACAAGACATGCCATTGTTGACACACCAAGCCATTATCGATCATTGTTCAATAAATCTTAGTTATCAGTTGATGCAGTGATATGGAGAGGTAAGGTCCAGTCACATACATGAGTGACATCTCATTGTTATTCAGTGGCACTGAATTTGACGCGACCGTGTATCTATCCCTATTCTCTCGGTGACGGTTGTTCGCACATGTCCGTATTGTATCAGTGGCACTGAACGTGATGCGACCGTGTATCTATCCGTATTCTCTCGGGGAAGGTTGTTCGCACATGTCCGTATCGTATCAGTGGCACTGAACGTGACGCGACCGTGTATCTATCCGTATTCTCTCGGTGATGGTTGTTCGCACATGTCCGTATCGTATCAGTGGCACTGAACGTGACGCGACCGTGTAGCTATCCGTATTCTCTCCGTGGTGGTTGTTGGCACTTGTACGTATCGTATCAGTGGCACTGAACGTGACGCGACCGTGTATCTATCCGTATTCTCTCGGTGATGGTTGTTCGCACATATCCGTAACGTCTCAGTGGCACTGGACGTGACGCGACCGTGTATCTATCGGTATTCTCTCGGTGATGGTTGTTCGCACATATCCGTGACGTTTCAGTGGCACTGGACGTGACGCGACCGTATATCTTTCTGTATTCCCTCATTGATTGTTCACACATGTCCGTGACAGATTTCAGTATTTTTTCAGTGCTCGAGTGCAAATGGCCATGTTCGCCACGGTGGGAGGCCATAACACGAAGAGAAAGAGTGTAAGTACGTTTAAAGGAAATTATAGAATGTTCAACACAACTTTTGTATAATAATTGTTTTATTTTAGTATACATATTTATTAGAATAGTTGTAAAAATAATACACAAACTTTGTTTTCAAAAAATTAAAAACTTTATTGAGCGCAGACAGCTGAACTTGTGACAAATCTTGTAAAATCACCTCATCTAAAATGAAACACACAATATATAGAAATAGAGCACACACATAACAATTTCAAGTTAGTGAAAACAAAAAAAAATATTGTAGATAGTGGCGTGGCACTGAGGTCGCTGTCACTGATACCTGACAGACTTGTCTTCCTTTCTCTGACATGTTACGGTTCTGGTACGTCACTGGACTGGACTATATGTGACTGGAACTTGAAAGTACAATACCCATTTCTGAAAAAATTTTGAACTCTAAACATCGTAAAAGTTTCGAAAACTCATTTCGAAAAATTTTAATGTAGATCCTTTAATAGTAGGCTATAGTAATTGTTATTTGTAATGTCTTTTTAGAAAAATGTTTACAATCAATTTCACTAAGATTAATTTTCTATCCCAATTTTTATAATCAGTGAAATATTAATACTCGATATGCAAATATATTTTTGAATGGAGCTTCCCACGATCTCTCATCTCACGGCACTATGAAAAACGCAACCATTAACTTTTTTAAAATTCTTTTAACACTTCGTACTTTTAATGAATAGGGAGAGCATCGTTCTGTAACCTCAAGTGTTAATTAAGATCAAATAGCTTTATCTCAATATCACAACCAGCCGTCTCAAATTATTTTTTGTTTCTGGTTCTGTGATATGAAAGCACGGACAGTGGCAAAACTGTAAACTGGCGTAATAGTAACATTCTGTTGGGAAAGGAAAGAAAGGTAGGAACAATGAGTAAGAGAAGAACTCCGGAATAGCCAGGTTATCGTAGCAGCCACAGAAAATGTACGATCCTTCAGCTGATCATTCGAGGAAAAAGTAACAGCAGCAAAGGATCCGGCAAGAAAATATACTCTTGACTCTAAGCCTTGTCTTGATGGTTCAGATTGGAATCTGCCCAACTACTATGCAAATTTACTAATCAGAACAGTCTTGTTTACAGAATATCCGATGTTCGCGACGTACAAGATACATGTATATATATATATATTTAAAGCTTTGCAACACTGTTTTCTTGTATATATATTGTTATCTGTAGGTTTGTCTATTTTCAGCATCTGTCCAACGTTTTTGATAGATTTATAAACTTTATCACTAAATTTAAGCACTAAGGTAAACACCCTATGCCTATAGGTATTGACTATTTACTTAAAAAAAGACCATCGGCATATTTCCATCTTTTTCTGGAAAACACATTTGATAGTTAACATGTATCGGATTTCAACTTTCTTCCAATCTATAATTATTTTCTTTATTTTTGCCTATAGACTTACGTTTACCATGATACTAAATATATGAAATGAAGTTTATTATATTCACATACTTTAGTAGTAACAAACCAAACGTCATTTGGTTTATTAGAACTTTTAAATTAAATTACTAGCTTACACAATATATCAGCTATATTTTCTTCTAGGAGGGGATTAAAGAGGGGGGTTGCATATGGGGAGAGCATTTAGACGTTCCCATGAGACTGAGATCTATGTTTTTTTTGGGGGGGGGGGGAAATTTATTAGAAAATTCGTTAAGAGTGTCATTATTAGCAACTTACAGCAGTTTTCTCATGTACGAGTATAAGTCTCATAGCTAGTCTATTCGTACGTGACGATAGATGGGCACTACTCATTACTTGACTTTATTTCTTAAATAACCCGCTATCCTTAAACGATTTGAGACATTAAAGTCTTTTATGGGCATTGTGCAAGCATATGCATTGCAAATTTTCAGTTTACTGTCAACTTGTCTTATAGCAAAACTATTTTGAAGTTATAATATTTGAATTTTCTCGTGGGAGTAAGTAATTTTTATAGTAATAATAAAATTTGACGCAAATTGGCCAATTTAAAGTAATTTTTACTTTAAAGCCCCAAACTCCCAACCTCACTGGTTGCACTCCTACAAACATGCATTACTTACTGCAAGTCTCTTGGCCTTGCCGGCTGATTCATTCTTCCTACTAATTGTTAACGACCTTGGACGACGCTTCGTAAATTTCACGCACAGTTTCCTTCAGATCTAACGACAAAACAAATTAAACTAATTTCCTGTCTTTTATGATCTCACATTTTTATCAATTATAAGTTGAAAGAGTTCCAATTGAAACCGTGTAAGAAATGAGTTGCTGCTCCCTATTTATCATCGAGCTAGGCTATTCTGGTAATGTAAATTTATATAGATGGATTGTTTACTTTGTATTGCCACAATGTGTGCTTAGGTGTAGGCCTACATATTTACATTAATAATAGTTATTTAAATAAATAAATACAATTTCATATTATGTAATACCATCTTCACTTCAGTTATTACTTTAAGGCTAAAACACTTTATCATTTATTGATATGTCACACAAGCCTATAGTACCACGTACTTATTTGTTTAGTTTTAAAATATACCCAAATTTCTCAACTTACTACAACCTAACCTAAAACAAATAAAAGGTCAGTTACGGTTTGAGGTATTGTAAGGCATCTCTCTTAACAGGTGTCCTCATTAATCAAATAAAGTATGTGCTAGTATAGCCAGGAGTGAGATATCAATATATGTTCAAATGTTTAGCGAAATAAAATGTTATTGAATTAAATTTTTTAAATATTATTATTATTAATTAATAATTATAGTTATAAGTAAAGTTATAAGATAAAATTGAAAGTGTTATGGATAAGTATGGATAAATTATTGACGTACAAAAATTGTATGTGTTTAACATTGCTTCGTGTTAGTGGCAAGCTCTTAATTCACTTGATTCTGAGTATATTTGTTTAAAGGCCATAACATTTTATTTACACGTAAATTAATTGGGTATTATACATTATAAATAACAGGAATAAAATTAAGCAGAACAATGTTCGGTGTACACGCAAAGTAGATAACAAATTAATGTAAAGGACCTCATACTTGAAATGATAAACATTTCGTGTTATCGGATTTAACTTTTTAAAACAAATACATTTATATTCTTCGTCTACTAATCGATTAGAGAGTGTTATTAACAGACAAATAGACATTACATTACATAAAATTATGACTGTCTTTAAAACAAGATTATTTCTTTATAATTTTATACTTTACAGAAATACTTTTGAAAATTTTAAACACCAATAATTTTTTTGTGTTCATAAAAGTAAATTCATTACAAAACCCTAACAAGATAAATATCGAGTACCAAACTAAATATTCCATATTTCTATTAATTTCAAATATGTAGCCTAAATTCAATTAAATTCATCCTGGGAAATTTCAAATTTATTTGATATACTGTGATTTATGTATTTGAAAATGGTTTTAAGCTAATGACTGTCAAAGATCATAAAAATTATTAAATTAATGTTAAACATTTCAAAATGTTTAAATTGTTTTAAAATTTAAAACATTCTGTAAATGAAGTTAAACAATGTAATTTTATAAGTCGTCAGGTATTATATGTTTTTGAAAGTTTGAAATAACCAAATATGTCAGTACATACTGTTATTGTTATCTCGATACTTATACAGAATAAATCATAAAACGGCTATTTCTTAGCGCCTATTGATGCTCTTCAGCGAACATTTTTATTTAATAAATAATTTACCCTTCACACTTAACACACATCAACAAAAGACTGTCCCAGAGCAACTCATAGTTCTGCCAAAATGGTCAAGGCATTTTATGAAGATGTGTCTCACAGTCAATTCAGATCATAAATCGAGTTACAATCTTATAGCTGACCTGCCGAAACGACAACATTTATACAAATATAAGTAGACCTACTACTATAGGCAAGTGATTTCCTATTTATATAAGGTAAATTGTACAAGTTTAAAGTAGTAGCTACAGCTAAAGATGAGGAAAAATAATATTCTGTAAATAATTTATCTTGTTAGCAAATTATATGTTTTCCTACTATGTACAATAACTGTACATGATATATCAAAATCTCAGTGTGACTGAATTTAAAGGCATTCGTTAGTATTCTGACACCTAAACAGAGGTTTGTGACAGAAACCATTCTCAAAACAGCCCTGGAGAAAGAAATTTGCATAAAACGTTTCTGAAAGATAGTGTGCAAAGAGAATACACGAGCAAACATGACTTGGTTAATTTGCGTGAAGTCACTTTGCTAATGAAATTATCTTCTGCTTAATCTTTTGCTTTGATCTCTCTCTCTCTCCATCTCTCTCTCTCTCTCTTTCCCTCACTCTCTCACGCAAGCGCGCTAGAACTGCATTGTGTGAGTGAGTTAATGTTTAATTTTGCAAAGAGTTTTCGTTAATATATACACTACCTTTGCGTTAAATACGAACCATACAATTATACAATTATATACAACATAATTAACATATTAACAATAAAACAATTAACATATTGTTAACCAATTAACGATAAAAATTCTTATAAATTAATGCACTACTCTTACATTATTTGAAAGTACAAACTGAAATATTAAATTGTCTGTACTAAAGTAAAAACATATTATTTTATTTGACAGTTACAAAAACTTCACTTTATTTATATGCTGTAGTAAAACAAAAACATTGACTAAAAATGAGGTGAAAGATCTAAAAGCAAAAAACCTATATTAAGATGTCCCGTTATAGAAGTTTTTTAAATGAATTTTTTCCTGACAGCTATTTTCTAAAAAGAAGGCAATAAACAATTCCGTATAAAATATTTTAAGGAAGTGGTTGAAAGAAAGAAATCTTTCTAGAATATAACTGTTAAAGTCTTCCACATCTCAAAGACTGAAACGGCAAAGACATTCTATAAAACTACTAGTGTTAGCACTTAAAAGGCCTTCCTGTTAGATAACCAGTTTTGAAAAAAGTTATTATGCTACTCTATGGCCTGTCAAGTTCATACATGCGTTCACGCACCGAAACACTATGGCCCCGTGTACACACTTGCAACAATTTTCCGAACCGATGCCAGTAGTATTAAAGAAACATAGCTGCATTTCTAGGTAATATATTCAACCAGATGCCTGTTTGCATCTTGTAGACCGCGTAACCCAGTAGACTAACGCATTATTTAAAGGCCGACAAAACATCAACATTAAAATTTCGATTCAAAGCCAGAATTTTAAAACAAGAACTTACATATCTCGAACACAACCATTAAAATATGTAACGTATGTAGACAGAATAGAGCCAAATCTCTAACCTTCTGCAAATGGCTTCGTGGGAAAAGCAAGGGTAAGAGGGGTTGGAATAAGGATTAGGGTAAAATGTCGACAGAATAGAGCCAAATCTCTAATCTATTGCAAAAGACTTCTTGGGAAAAGCAAGGGTAAGAGGAATTGGAATATGGATTAGGGTAAAATGCAGTAGGGAACAGATCCGTTAAGGTCATCTACGTAGTCATTTAGAAATCCTTGGTCTAAAAAGAAAGGATTTTTTTACACGTCATGTGTGCAGAGCCCTGAAGTGGACCACTCTTTTTTGGAATCATATCTGTTTCTCGGGTCTCTCCCCGTTACACCCTCTTTTAGGTTATTTTACACCCTCTGTGAATCAGTGATACTGAATATTTTTCAATTGTACGAGTAGAGTCACTTACCTGAAGTAAAACCTGCTCTCAACCGGAGGGAAGAGGGAGTGAAAAAGACACTGGAGGAGCAACACATAAGTGTATAGTAAGAGACTGGTTTGGAAAAATAATAGGGCAGTCTAAGCAAATACGACATGTTTACTATGCCTACGTGCTTATGGCAAAATACCTCGCTTTCGTCATGCATATACGTACACATTAGGGTCTTGAAGTTCACGTTGTATTAGAACGCGGGTGGATACCATACTTCTGAGACGTAGGAAATCAATAAGATGACTGGATTTGAATAGAAATTAGGTATGAAAAGGCTGATTGAAGAACTGACAAAGGAAAAGATAGAATTATGTGTTATATTTTTAGTGTGATAAATCAATTTCTACTATTATTTGATGTTATTATTTTCGAAATTATTGCTAGGAAGTTTTAAATGTTTCATAGTAAGATCTCTTGGATTTATCTGCCATTCCTAGTCTTGTAAATTTAATTTACCTTGGAGCGTTTCGAAAACTCTTGTATTTTTTAAATATAGTTCAACACTCACACATGCGTTACTTCAAGGAGATATCAGTATATCAGGATAACCACTCGGACAAACTAATCAGGCATAACAAGTAAGTGTTTGCAAATGTTCAGTCTAAGCAAAATAAAATCTAATAGGATGAAAGAACACTAACTGATACTTTACAAATTTTCAAGAGGAAATTAAGGGGGAAAAATTAGAAACAAATCAGAGATAAAATGTAAACAAGAGCCGAAAAAGAGAACAAGGGTGGACGGAAGCAAAAAAATTTAGGATAGTGTATGAGAAATTTTGGTATGTAACAAAAAGGAATAGCTAAGTAGGTAAAATCGTGGTTTATTCGAATTGACATGATTTTCATTCCAGAAATATTTGGAAATATTTACTTCTGTGTGTATGTGTGAGAATGTGTGTTTGTCTGTGTGTGTGTGTTATAGTTTTAAATATAAATATTTTAGATGTTTATTGGTACATGATATTTACTCTTATCACCTCTACAAGGATATATTTATCTTGATATTTTAAAATATATTAGTTAGAGTTAGGCATATTCTGTTTGAATGTGATGTGTTAACCTTTGAGGATCATAAAGGTGGCGTTGAGGGACTACCGTGTCACTGGCTTTTGGGTCACCTAAAATATTCAATAATACTTAATAGTTTTATTTACAATTATTTTAATTTTTATTTTTTTAGATTCTTTAATTTTGGATGTTTTAAATAGACTTTAAGTGTTTGGTATTAATTTAGTCTTACATTTGACTATTTAGTTAAATTCTTTAGTTTTAAATTAGTTATAGGTTATATCATTGAAAATGATAACCTAGTTTGGTAGTTCACCAAGAGAAAAACAAGCTAGTTCTTCTGTTAATAAAAGAATAATGTATTATATTGCAATATAATTTTGTAAAAGTTACCATTAATTTTTTTAAATTATATAATCTAGTCTATAGTATAACATTATTGTTTATATTGTGATGCGGGGCTTTTTCATATAGCTACTTAATTTTATGTTTACAGATAGTGCTACGTTCTTCCACGGGCTCAATAGTTTACAAGGCAATTTAGATTAAATAACTCTAAGATCAAACATCTAATAGTTGCTACTATTTAGACACTTAACATTTATAAAAGCGCCTGAATCTATTTAAATTAGGTCTAAACAACTACTTACTAAAGTCTATTTACACTTAACACACCCTGTTACTGTATTTCACTCTGTCACTATAGCTTTTACTGACTTCATTAGGTTATTTTAAACACTGCCCCGCATCATGATTAACAAACGCTTTATTTACGCTTTATTTCGCCTTGCTGCGTCTAGTTATTTCTCGTACAAGAAGGCTCTAGAACAATGTAGCTGTTGTGTCCGCTCAAGAGTGACTTCCCGCTTCCAGTAATTTCCAACCGCTTCTTTCTTGAAGGTTCTAGCACTTGCAAGACGGCGAACTATTGCGTGTAGAAACTTGTACTTTTCAAGTCGTATGCCCTAAATCACAGATGAGGCCTTACCTGTTACAACAGGTTGGTTGTGCTATGGGTGGGACTGTTCCATGAGACTATAGAAGCAATTTTGTCAAATTGCACATGTGCCAATTTTAGTGTGATTGGGTGTTGGACGTTATTCTTCATATTGTTTGGTTGTATTCTTATTAGGTTTGTGTGGATTTGTAGTTTCGATGGTATATTTGTATACATCCATTTGTAAAAAGAAGGATGATACATATAATAAAGGTAGAAAAACTAAGCGATTACGATCCCCTGGTAGTAGAATATGAAAACATTATAGTGCCTCTCGAACAGGTTGTTTACTATTGTCATCGTAAATTTCTCTTCAATTTTTTCGAAGAATGGCGAGCTCCCAGGAACCTGTGTTGTAATTATCTAATTATGTACATACTTTCATTGCTTTATGGTTTTGACGTAAACAAGTGTTCGGACAACGCTAACCGGATGCGCCACTTTTTATACACAATCGTCAGACGTTGTCACCTGCTTCATTACTTCGTCACCTTTAACAAAACGTTAAAATCATCGTTCTTATTGAGCTACGCTATAATTTGTCCAAACAGCCGTGCGCCCTGAAGGATTAGAGCGACACTCGCTCCCCCACGCGCAGGCACACTCACACGCGTGGCCCGGCCTACCTGCCGCTAATGGTTCTTCTATGAATCACCAACTAGTCCTTGTACTACAAAATCAATTTTTTTAACTGTTAACTTTACTTAATTTGTACTCTAATAACTGAATTCTAAATACTAATCATCGCAAAATGAGTCCAAACACGGTACAATTGTGACAACTCTAAGGGGTTTTATGGTCAGTAGGTTACAAAATTATAAATTTGACTACTTAAAAATGGTTATAGACGTTTTATTTGAATTTGCACGATCAGAATAATATACATAATTACAGTAATTCTAGTAGAGATTCCAAATTTATGAAAAAATAAACTAAATCATAAATAATATAACATAGAACATATACTAAGAGTAAAATCATAACCATCCTATGTTAACGTAAACTGAAGTAAAACAAAATAAAAATAATTAGTAATTCGTTATGTTACTTTACAATAACTGTAAAATCAAGAAAATAATATTATTAAACTAACACGAGCAACATAACCAAGGAGGTTTCTTAAATGTGTCTTCATAAAATTAAACGTATGCCAAACAATAAATAAATAAATTCAAAGTCAATGTAATAAGGAAAGCTGAAGCTGGAAAATTTACATACAGATGAAAGACACAACAGAGGGTAAGGAAAGGTCACGTACTTATTTTAAAATTTCGCATCCAAAGTCGTCGTCATCTTCACTGTTACTGTCACTGTCACTTTCTGAGTCTGTATCACCAGGACACATGTTTATGATTAATTCACGAACACTCAGATCGTTGAGCCCCTCACTTTTCCAGTCCTCTTCCATCAAGTTTTTCACATCTCTTGAGGGCTATAGATGGCTTCTCCATTAACACCTTCCTACTGTTTAACTTCTTATAGGCGAATCCTAAATCCTTTAAAACGGTGGCTAAGGAAGACTTACAGTCATTAAAAATACCAGCATCTTGGAGGGATCCCTGTAGTCTTCTCAAGGTTGGCCCTTCTTTCCTTTCGTAGTATGCCATGATGTGGCGTCGTATCGCTGGTTTTTGAAAATCATCGACTTCTGTAACTGATCGGTTCCGAGGCGTTCGTGGCGTTTTCTTTCGTGGCGAGGTGATCAATACGCGCCTTTTCTTTTGTGTCAAGTTGGTAAAGTTTTCCCCATCTTGAGTAGGTTGCTCTGCCTCTAGAGCTTCGGTGTACCCTTCACTGGTTTGTTTTGTCCCATTCGCTTAACAGTTCCATATGGAACATTGCAGGCATCCGACACTCTTTACAAAACCTTTTTCACATCCTTCAAAGGACCCATATTATTTTTTTCTAAATAAAAGTACTGGATCACTGAAGCTACTATTGTTCTTGCTTAAGAATGTAGAATTTGTTGTGATTTTCCTGAAGATATTTCTGTCAAATAATAACACACACATAAGGAACACTACACTTATAACAAAAAAAAAAAAAAAAAAAAAAAAAAAAACGGTCAATATGAAAACAGATACGCACTACTTCTCCCGATATACTTTACCGACAACCACGGAGTTTCACTTATGACTAACTTACCCCTGTTTTCACATCCCTTAAGTGTGAGTTACTTTACAGATATCGCTTCCGTTACGTGTGAGCCACTTTACACTTATGACTAATGCCGGGGTAACGGCCGGAATTTAGCACTTAGCGTTTTACAACTATTTACGAGTAATATCAAACTAGTTTGTAGTGTAATCATTTGTTTATGTTTTAGGTTATAACTTTGTAATTTGTTCATAGTTATTCCTTATCTAGTAAATTCATATTAATAAATTTTTTGCTTTATACATTTGATAAAAGTTAGGACTACAGCTAATTAGCAAACAATGTAAGTCAGCTCTAGTATAATTGTAAATTGTTTCCATGTTATTGATCTGATTACTATTTCATTAAAGACGTCTGATTAATACAATATAAAATACGTGATAAAAGTCTCGTTTTATTTGTTTTCTAATTTTTAAACCCACTAAAACCGCTCAGAGTTGTCACAATTGTACCGTGTTTGGACTCATTTTGCGAGGAATAATATTTAGAATTCAGTTATTAGAGTACAAATTAAGTAAAGTTAACAGTTAAAAAAAAATTGATTTTATAGTACAAGGACTAGTTGGAGATTCATAGAAGAACCATTAGTAGCAGGTAGGCCGGGCCGCACGTGTGAGTGTGCCTGTGCGTGGGGGAGCGAGGGTCGCTCTAATCCTTCAGAGCGCACGGCTGTTTGGACAAATTATAAGCTGCTATCTGCCATCCCCACATGGTTCTCATGCATTAACTCTTTAATAATATTTTGTATTACCTTTGTGTGAGGAAGCAAAAAAAATCATAGACAAAAAAATATGTGCACTCTTTTTAATTCATGTGCTAAACTTTAATTTTGCCTTTGTTTACAGCAGTTTCGTTAGGGATTGTTCGGAGAGAGAGAGATGATTTAAAATCAAGTTATTCATTTGCAAAGGTTACAATTGAATTTTTATGAACTAGTGAATTATATATATATATATATATATATATATATATATATATATATATATATATATGCTCACCCCCTTAGAGCGTTAATTAATAGTAAAAATTAATGCTCCTTAACTTAATGCTTAATGCTTATTAATTTCTTATGATTTTTCTCTTAACAAAACAAATAAATTGCAGCTATTCTCTTGAGTAGGCTATGAGGAAATAGAAGTAAAACTGAATGCTAAACCACCTGTTTTTAAATATCTAATAAACACAGTATTTTTAGATAAAAGTTTGTGAATAAATAATTCTGAAAAAATTGTGTAAATAAAATATACACAAACTGAATAAATGTTAAATTAAATAACCGTCGATTTAAAAGAGTGCAAAACACTAATATAGTGTTATTGTATATAATATACTATATATACTACTATATAGTAAATGATAACAGTATATCATCTAAAAGTCTTTCTCTTTTTTGTCTTACTCTCTCCCTCTTTGCTCTCTCTCTCTCTCTCTCTCTCTCTCTCTCTCTCTCTTTATTGTTATATAAAAACTTTCAATGAATTTTTACAACGTTATACAACCATAAGTTCTTTGAAATTAGCATTAAAAAAATAATATGACACCGCCTTCCATAGTTGCAGCCGCGAAACTGGTAACCTTGGAATCCTATCCTTGAAATGGGTCCATGGCAATTTGAGTTCCTGTATCTTTCACCTGTTGCGTATTTTTATTATCCCTACACCCGTCATTTCATCAACTATTTTTAAACAGCAATTCAAGTTTTCACGTGTTTATATTTATTTAAAATACCTAGAATTAACTATAAATCAAATTTCACAAGAGCTTACTACCGTTGAAAATAGACGTACACATTGCTGAACTGTTGTATCTCAGTCGATAATTGGTTATGTCATAAGTCGCATGTTAATTAGTAAAAATTGACACACTTGCTGAATAAAAAAGCTCGAAACTTTCTAAAAATATCGGCTCAACAAAAGAGGATTTTGCGTTTCAAGAATAATAAGTACTGAAATATATTTTGTCTCGTAAAAAAACTTTAATAATCTAATATTCATACATAAGTATTAAAAACAGTTTAAAAAAAAGTCAATTTCTACAAAGGTCAAAAGAAAGCTATTTTATAGTTTCTTTTTATTTTATAATTACAATTAATATAAATGCCAGAATAACAATATTAAGTGTCAAAATTCTTTACACTTTTCCTATCTATGTATGGTGTTGGACTATTATTTTTGTTTGTTATAATTTATACGCTTTCTTTTTTGTCGTTTGCATTGTGTTGTAGTTTCTTTTCGCCTTCCTTTCGCATTATCCGTTTGGGAAGCAAAGTTAAAAAAAGTTAATCGTTGGTTTGTTTATTTTACCCTTTTTATTCATTTTTAATCTTAGATCATAATTTACGATATTGTGTGGTAACCATGGTAACAATTTAAGGTCGTATAGTGAAGATTTCGACAACAACCAGATGGTGGCAAAAGAAAAATTATTGTTCGTCTTTGAAAAATTAATTTCTAGCTATTGGAAATTTCACTCAGCACCAAAGCGCTAGACTTCAAACATTAAGATGCTCAGTTCGAATCCTTCCTAGACCTCCAAATTTTTATAATTTAATTATTGAATAAATATTTGAAAAAACTGTATTAACATCAATTGCCATCCGCTATAGATTAAACAAATGTATTTGAAGTTAATTGGATGAATAAAAAGTATTTTTATTAAAGATTTAAAATTTGTACAAGATATAGTCTATGTAAGAAGAGTGTGAGTTAACACTTTCAAAATATTAAAACGTAGAACTTACGCTTGCTATGTTTAAGGAAGGTATTAAGCCCATTTTCAACTCCCAAAGTTATACTTAAGTTCCTTGTATCGTTTAGGTGAGTTTTTTATACTTTCAAAAATGTAAGATGTAGTAGTTCAGGTCCAAATTGGAATCAAATAACGACTCGTTTGTACTATGATTATGGCTTATATTCTGTAAAGTTTCGAAAGATCACTGTGCCCTCAGGCTACCCACTTTTACAATCCCGTGTCAACACCACTCGACTTGACAATTGTCACCTATTGTGTGCTTTAAAATGAACCATCAAATCAAAACTAATTTGATTTATTCGAAAAAACGTCCACAAAATTATAGTTTCTTTGAAAGGATGATAAATAATAAAGAGCAATGATACTCAACACAAAATAACTTTACTAAGATATCAACTGCATATAGTTTTATCTATGTAAATTATAATTTAGCAATATATTTAAAGGTATACAGTTTCTTAATAAAATTGTTTTGTGTTTGGTACCATTTGACTTTACGTTTTATTCTCCTTCCAATGGGACAATACATTTTTAATATTTAATGCTGTCTTTTCCTACAATTACAATTAATATCAATAAGTATATACATAAGCAAGAATAATAATATCAAGTGACAAAATTCCTTCTTATTTTCCTTTTAATTTTCCAATCTATGTATGGTGTTGGACTATTATTTTTGTTTGTTACAATTTATATGCTTTTTTTGTCGTTTGCATTGTGTTGTAGTTTCTTTTCGCCTTAATTCGCATAATCCGTTTGGGAAGCAAAGTTCGAAAACGTTGCTTCTTTGTTTGTTTATTTTATCCTTTCCATTCATTTTTAATCCTAGATAATTATTTATGATATTGTGTGGTAACCATGGTAACAGTTTAAGGTCATACAGTGAAGATTTCGACAACAACCAGATGGTGGCAAAAGAAAAAGTCATTTTCTTCTCTGAAAAATTAATTTCTAGCTATGAGAAATTTCACTGAGCACCAAAGCACTAGACTTTAAACTAAGATGCTCAGTTCGAATCCTACCTAGACCTTAAAATTTTTATAATTTAATTACATTTCCTATATGTGGTTTAAACAGTAAAGGTATACAGTTACTTAATAAAATTGTTTTGTGTTTGCTACCATTTTGCTAAACGTTTTATTCTCCTTCCAATGAGACAATACATATTTAATGTTTATTACGTTATCTTTTCCTACTAGTAATCCTCTTTCAGTAGATATCTATAACAAAACTGAGATAGAATTAGCCGGATATTGCGTAGACACACTTTCAGTGTGCCCACACTAAATGGGGAACCTCAAGGTGGATAGAATAAATTCTAGAAAAATTGGGGGGAACCCTATCTGTCCCGGCTTACTATCTAGTCGACGAGTCTCTGAATAACTGCGGCGTACTCTGGCCATGGACTATACTGGAGAAATTAAAAAATGCGAAAAGGTTCATTGTTTGCAACAGCCGGGATTATGTACCCTTTTGTAAATGGTACCTCGGTGAGGTAAGACTCCTCAAACATTTTATTCCTACAGGTCTTGGTTAGAACTAACAAGTAATCGGTAAGTATTGCCCCCCCCCCAATATGTCCTTAGTTGTAAATTACCCTGGTTCGTTGTTATGTTTACCCAGTGCTTTGTTACATTTATCTAAATCATTTTATTATACACAACTGTATTTCTTGGTTGGCGGTAACAAATTATATTTCTCAGCAGCGTCCTAATTTTTCGGTAAATGATTTTCCGTTTTCAATAGGTTAAATGTAAATAGGTTTTTAGGTGAAATTCGAACCGAGTAAATCAGTTATTCATACATGTTTTTATTATCATTTACAGAATCGTTTTTTCAGTGAGCGGCGATTCTAACCCATATCAAAACATACTTCTAGATTAGGACGCATCTCTCCAATATTTGAGATATACCGATCATTATTGAGACCGTAAATAGACCTCTCGGATATTTTGAAACTTATTATAGGGGTCCATTTTTCTTGCGGATATTTTGAGACGGTTTTTGTCGGTTTCGTACACAGATATTTTGAGACAACACGCCTTTACATCACTACCTCCGATGGTCACTAGAGTGTGCAGTGTACACTCACGATTATCGCGAATATTTTTTATCTTCTTTCAATACTAGGGGAAATTAATTTACTTACGTTTCTTCTCTCCGTATTGACCAAATTACATCTCTATTAAGTGAAAGAAGCAACACACAAATAAATAAATAAAACACTTTCTCCTTTAATGACAAAAGTTTTAAATTTCAAATCTGACTAACAACTATAGACCGGAGAGGCTTCAGAATGGCTCTTTACAAAGGTCAGGCCAACATCTCAGGTCCTGGAAACCGGGAGAACCAGAAAATAAATATTCCACTTTGAGCGGGCAGAAACCAAATATTTCAACGTTGCCAGTTACATGGGAATTCAATTTAAGACTGTAGGCTATATGTTTAGCGCATTACTTTAGCCTCCCTTCGTAGCCATGACGTTATTCCTTTTTATAACCAAGCAGGACGAACAACTATAAATAATTGTTTGACACTATCGCAGAGTGAGGTCGTTGGTTGGCTGGCGTCACGTCACTGCGTCGATGCTAAGGTCCTGGAGGTGAAATCATCAGAGTTAGTTAGTCATAACTATGGAGATACCAGACGAGTTTCTGAGAAGTGATTATATTGCGAAGAGTTTTTATCTAATATACGACCCATAAAAACCGAGCTAACGTAAGTGGAAATGTTAACGTACAAAATAAATGGTTATGCTCATTTTCTGTAAAATTGCTTTTGTTTTTTGTAGCCCATATATATGCATTGTTCAATCTTTCATTTTTATTAGTAAGGAAGCGACGTGCATAATGAATACTCTCAGGAAAAACATAGGCCTCTATTATATAAAGTATTTCAAATTTTACCTCAGAAAATGTAAAACAGTTTTGCGTAGTTAGATTTAATAAAAACCAGATGAATTTTAAACAAACAGTTGAGAGGCCTCGAAATGGAATTCTGTAGAAGGATCCTCTGAATATCTTTTGTCGACGGGATCGCTAACTAAGAACTGTTATGCATAGTTTCAAAAAACCTTGAAATATTTCAAGAAATACAAATTTACAACCCAATAGTTGGATCAAAAGATGAAAAGAGCAACCTAACAACTATTTCTGACCAATGTTGAGAGAAAACCATGGTAAAGATCTGGATTGCAAAATGACGGATGTGGTTGTGGAATGGTTCAACTGCACGTCGAACTGGTGTCAACAAAATTCGGATAATGAACATGATTGTCAATCGTCACCTAACCTTACCTAACCTAGCCTAGCATAGCCTAACCTAACCAAGCCCTACCTGACCTAACCTAACCTAACCTTACCTAACCTAACCTAACCAGTTCTAACCTAACCTAGGCTAGCATAACCTAATCTAACCTTAAGGTCTGGTGTTGATGTAACCTTAAGAATAGTAGAATTCATGGTAGTAGTTTTACATGAGACACAGTTCTTTTAACTTTTGAAAATTGTTTTGTTTTACACATTACTTTTATACATGTTTGCAAGATGAAACAATTTTTAAATGTAAAAATGTTTCACTTGTTATTTAATTCCATTTCTTGTAAAGTTAAACGTATTGTTTACTTTATATTAGGAAGAGAAAGGGAACCATAAAATTAACAACAATCTGTCGAATGCAAGAGTAATATACATTCACTCCTAGTGTTAGAATGGCTTATTGAATATTATAATGAAAAGTAACGGCACATAGACTGTCTTTAAAAAGTAGAAAGCATTTCAAAAGGGAATATTTCCCCTTTCACTTAGGGGACAAATCAATTACAATAAGGATATTTAATGGAAACGTAGGAATCTGGCCGTATAATAGGACTTATATCTATGGTCTTTATAATATTTGTTATTAAAATTTGTTTTTATCTAAAACTTGAGTTACTAGTTTACACTTATACTCTTTAATACATATTATGCAAGTGTTTACACTTACAGGTGTAGCACTTTATTCTAAACTAGAACGGTCATTTCGGACCATCTGAGTTGATAAAAGGATATATTACCTGAAACTGAAGTCCTCATTTAGGAAAAATGTACCACTATATGCACGTATTTACAAATGAATATATTAATAAATGTTGAAATTTTTTTCATTTATAACATTTTTCTTTGTTTTAAGTTGACAGAATTTATTTATGTTGTATTTTTTCAGATAAACTACGATTTTCTCTTACCTGACTTTCCCAAACTTATAGAAAATATTAAGATTAATAAAATAACTTGAAGTTTTATACTAAAAAGCAATATATTTGTACATTTCATAATTTAATCATAATGTTAATCAAATGGAATTATAACAATGGGTAAATAGGAAACATTTCCGCATAGATACAGCCACAGTTTTGGAACACGAGAAGACTTCGCTCTTTACACACCGCATCAAGAAAATTGTGGAACTATTTGTATGTTAACTACTTGAAAAATGTAATAAATACAATAAATGAAAGTTAAATAATTATTTCACCAAACATTTATCTATGCATTCCTCCTTCAGAAAACATAATAAACCAAGTTAAGTTAATTGCTGTTCTAAAAAAATGTTTTTGGTTACGGTTTATAATCCCCATTACAATGTGATCAGACCTGTTAATTTTTTTAAAATGTTTACTTTGACGTAAGAATGCAACTCCTCCCACAAAGGTACTGGCTCTTTAACCCCAATATTTCTCTACTCACCCCCTCCCCCTCCAAGTCACGAATTACCCGTGCTTCCCCTTCGAAAAAAATATTACATTTTAAACGTTTTCCATCGATCAAAAAAAAAAAATTAAATAAACAAAATTCATATGTTCTATTATTTATCTTGTAATCCATCCTATTTTATTAAAATAATATATGTTACAGAAATCAAATTTAAATGTAAAAAGTAATCTTTTACCATAATTACTATGGTAAAAAATGTAACAAAATTTCACCCTACCTCACCGGTATATCCAATCGTTGATGACGCAGTTTTCCAGAAGAAACCCCTGCGATGCTGTACATATAAAACATTAAATTATCTGTAAAGAAGTGAAAACTGGTTTATACGGACATTGTTTTGACACGTGTTTTACTGGGTAAATAGATTGAAGGTATTCAACAGATTATTTTTAAACGAAGGTAGTTTCAAAACTGGTAATCATTATTTATTAATTAAAATTCTACATTATAAACTCAAATAAATATATGTTGTTCTACTAACAATAAGGGCCCTTATTTTTAAATTACAACATTAAACAAAATTCTATTTAAAATTCCTTTTTATTTTCATTATCACAAATACAAAAATGATATTTTAAATACAAAAGTTGCATAATGTTTATCAGGTTAAATACTATAAATACTATAAAACATTCTCAGTTAAATACAACCAGAAAATAGACATTAAAAGTTTTGTTAAGCAATTGCTTCATGCTTGAGTAAACTATTTTTATCAGTTTTTCAGTTCTACTCCCAGATCACATTTGTATAATTTCCTTCTTTTTTTCAGAATTGTATTCAGCATTACCTTGTAC
The DNA here is from genome assembly GCA_036971475.1 of Prosapia bicincta. Lineage (NCBI taxonomy): Eukaryota > Metazoa > Arthropoda > Insecta > Hemiptera > Cercopidae > Prosapia > Prosapia bicincta. The sequence goes on along the minus strand of JBAIZL010000001.1, from coordinate 353,469,763 downwards.
AACAATACACTGTTTAATGAAACGCTTTATTCTTACATTGTTTATTGGTTACAAAAAGCTTGAAGCAAAATTAATTCCGAAGAAATTATTACTTTTAACGAAAGCCGCGTTTAAATTTACTAGGAATTTTCTCGTTTAGAATCTATTGATTAACAAAATTACAGGCATCAACTATATTTGTATAGCTCTTATAACTAACGCAAAAATAATAAATATTTTTTAATTGTAAATTTCAGTAATAACTGCAAAACAAATTAATAAATTATTCTGCCCGTTTACACTAGACGCATTAAAATTTTGGGATATTATGAAAAGAGTTTCTGTATTTAATGATAATTTAAAGTTAAATTAAACTAACCAAAAGAATTATTATATTTTTTAAAAATTTTACTAAAGGACATAAGGAATAACTGCATCATTAGGAAAGCATTTATAAATATATAATTTTAGAGCTACATTAGAAAGGGTTAGAAAGGAGCTTCTTATTCTTTTATATATATTAGGAAAACTTCACTTAATTAGATTGGATGCAACTTATTTTTTTCGGTTGTAATAGATTAAAAAGCATTTGCTACGTTTATATAACTTACTCCACCTGGTTGTGAAACCACTTTGTCCTGAAAAAATTATTCTTATATACATTTCAATAAAATTGGTTTATAACCACTTTTCCCACAATTTTTTTTATTTGTGTAAGATATTATTATTAAGTAATTATTATAGAATGTACAGAATAACAGTGCTTTTATTAACTCAAATACTTATAACTAAACGAGTATTTTAACTCTTTTACATAAATAAACGAGTTAGTAACTAAAATACTCGTTACATAAAATTTTAAAGCCAAATATGAGTTTAGTTAAAACCTTTTGATGATGAACTGTGTTAGCGAAATGTACATAAGGTATTGTGACTTTTATTATTATTTTCTTTTTTGTTGCTAACTGTAGCAGTGAGTCTGCAATTGTTAAATAATTATTCAGGTTTTCAAGGATTTGTTCTTCTTAACCTAAAATCTTACTCTATCAGAAAATGGAGAATTTTGGTCTATTACTTGATACATTAACTTCCGTGAGGCGTTAGGTTCCCCTTTACAATATTGCCGCCTTTATTCTACAATAAGTTTATATCTGTACTTGCTAAAATAAGGTATCACGAATAAAGGTATTATAAAAAGGTTCCCTAGTATTTGCTTAATTTTTGTGAATCTATTCGGTTTACTTGTTTTCATACATTTTCACGAAAAACAAATTTATTTAAACTCATTTAAGAATATGTAAAATAATGTATCCATAAGAAATTACTGTCTAAAAAAATTAATTTAACGAATACAAATGAACTTGCGTCTAAATTAGCAAATAAAGATGATGTTAATGAAGTTAAAATACGTAGAAAAATGAAAATAAATATATAACATTCTCAAAAATACCGGAGTCCTTAAATGGTATTCATTGTATTAATATGTGTTTATTATATTAACTTAAATAAAATTATTATTTAATTATAACAATTTAACTTAATCATCTATAATACAGAAAGTAAAGTAAGCCACGAGTAATTGAAACAGCTGTCATATGAGATCAAACTTTATTGCTTAGTTTAATTCGTATGTATTTGGTAAACCACCTTAAAAATTATGACGCGACGAGTTTTTTCTCCATCCCAAATTTTGTCAAACGCTCCTTGAAGACGTTTCAACTTCAAAAATGAAATTCCTTCCCCGTCACAATGGGAAGATTCTAAATGGAATTACCTAAATATAAATATATAATTTAGTTTCCTTCAAAGTTATATCGATTTAGTTCAGAATATATAAAATCTTAAAACGAAAATGCATAAGGCAAGATTATTGCCCACCCTACAGCTTGTTTCAGTGAAACAAATTTGACTCAATCCCTGAAAAGGAAGAAGTATTTTATCGTCATAAACTGTGTTGCTCGTCAATAATGTTAAGCATGCGATACAATCTTGCTGGAAGTGACGTCACTGGCCCGAAACATTTAATTGACAAATTCATGAAGTCGTTACGTATTAAAACGATCTCGAAAAAATCAAATCAATGATATTATAATAACAAAGTTGCTACAGAGAATAAAAACCTACAAATATTAGGTTCCTGGAGAGATCAATTAGGAGATTAGACATATGAAATATCGTCAAAAATAGAGTGAGTGAAATAATTACTATGTAATCAAGACGTTAGCACTGATCTGTAAATGCATATGTTTTGTTATATATTTTCTGTATTGCTATAGGGACTGTAGCTACAGCTTCGACTCTCAAACTATCTCCCTGTGTAGACTGAGAGATTTTTAAATATGGCGCTACTGCAGATTGTGGGGTTTATCTTGGACTACAATCAAAAGATGCTTGTAACTTTGAATAAAGAAAATGAAGTACTAAGCACCATGAAAAGATGAAACTAGTTGTCTTGAGAGGATCTAATTGCGCTCTCATTCAGTTCATTTATAAAAAGGACAAATTTAAGAAAAGTTTATATTATCCTATGAAGAACGATATAACTAAATAAATGTTCTGATAAATTAGTGCTCATCTTTTTCAAACGGTTGTAAATCGAGTAATTATATTATATCAACGGTAGATTCTAGCGACCGATAGGAACAGGACCTTAAGAAGAAGAATTCGAAATTTTCATTGATCGGTTATTTTGCATGTTTTTGTGTGACAGTGTAATTAAATTTTAACAAAAAAAAGGTACAAAAATCTGGCATTAGCACTGTCTTGTTCGTAACTTTAGAGCTTGTATTTTAAGTAAAGTTTAGAGTAGTAAAGATGTATCAGTGAAATATGTCGTTACTAATCACAGCCTAACAAATCGTTTGTTTTCTGTAAACATTAAATGTCTTCGGTTTATGAACCAAGAATAATAATCGCTATACAAACTGAACGACTGAAAAATCAATTTAATGCAGTTTAATATCAAACTTTAGAGCACGACGATTTGTTAATTTCATTAACTAGTGAAGCCTAACGACATGATATCGTGCAGAGATTATTAACTTGAGGTCATAAAACAACAGAAGGTAAACCAACTGATTTTAACTTCTTAGATCACTGACGATAGTTCTGAAATCATCAATAGCCTTGAAACCAAGGTGACAAAGGGGTACTAGCCAAGGAAGATTGTGCAAGAGATGATCTTCAAGGTCATGGTAAAAACTAAGTTTCAATTACACAAAGTTGATTCTTTAAACATTAGATCCTCAATACTTCCTGTTGAAGTGGTAACTCGATTGTTTGCCAAATAAAAAACTAATTTTCTTTAAAATTTTTAGTTCGTTTTTATTTCACTACTTTATTTATTACTTTAATTTACTTGATAAATTATTATTAGCACTTGATTATGTGAGTGTTGTGAGGATTAGGATTATGTGTTGTTTCGGTGAATGTATTATTTATAACTTCGGAGTAACTAACTCTTCTCATTTGATCCACGAGATAGTACCTAGACTGTGAATTACAACAATATGGTAAAATATTAGTATTTGTAGAAAATTTGTACCTTGCCATTTTACATTTTTTCACAGTGTTTTTGGTAACTGTGTTTAGACTGATCACTAGTAACATCACCTTTCACTTTGTTCATGATATTGCTTTTTAATTCTTGATTCCACAGTTCAATCTTTCTCCACTGCTACAACTCTTCCCTCCTGATCAACCTCCATAGAAAGGAAGTTTACCTAGACATGACCTCTAATCTGGGGTTGAAGCTGTTTATTTTTAGATGAAGTAGTACTGAAACACATTAAATTGTGTTTCTAAAATCCAATATGAGTTGGAAGAAACTACCTTTTTCCTCCACTCATCTCGTTTCCATCAAATTACAGGAATGGAATTAAAACATGTTGCCAGGTTGAACAGCTAGAAAGATCAGAAAACAAGTAACTGGAATTAAAGGGAGGGGTAGTGGTTATAAGGTCCGTCAATGGTAAGTAAAGGGGTAATTTATGAAAAGCTAAACACTGAAATACAGAATAGAGAGGAAACAAGACTTAAACAGAGTAAGGAGTAGGCCTAAACTTCCTTTGGGCTGCGATTGCATCAAATGATTTCCTACAGTAAAGTCAACCATAAATAAGTATCTAAGTAAAACAAATACAACAATATACTTATAAAAATTAAATTAAAGGAGCAAACTAAATCAAGATTTTCTCCAAGCACAGCTTTTAAGGATCTGTACAATATTAAAACAATATAATCCTAGTCGATTCTTCTAAAATATAGCCTACATGCTACCATTCTCTAATAAAGTAAGGACACATTCCCTCTTCTAATGGAAAAAAATACCCATTCGCTTTTATTAAATATAACTTATTAATATTAGAAACGTAAAAGTTTCGAATTGCTTATAAAAATTATAACATTGTAAGCAGAACCGTCCTTAGAAAAAGGGAGGCTTGGAGCAAACAATTTTTGCGAGGCCTATTATACAAAATTGCCCCCCACCGGAAAATGTTTAAAATTCTCGTGCAAGAAATCGTGTTCAGATCAATTGTGGTAAAGTCATTTCATTTAAAAACTCGCCAATTTCTTACGTGATTTTTTTCATTTACTAGGGTTGAAACGCCGCCGCTATCAAACGATGTTTTGCATTCTTCTAGTAGCGATGCCGATATCCCGTTCGTAGGTTTTGTCATTAATAATTTTTTTAACATATTGCGCGGATAAACAAACAAATATTTTAGGGATGTACATCTGTACACAAATGTATTATTTTCATTCAACCAATTCTTTTTACTTATTTTTTAACCAAAGTAAAGCCTTGGGACGCCAAGCCTGGCACGCTCGCTCCATCCTAAGAACTCTGATTGTTATAGGAACTGGGTGGGTTAACTGATTCTCACAAAATGTTATTTTTATTAACTTTACCAAAGAAATATTTAATATGTAAAAACTACAGCTTTATGAACATTTCTGTAACGCATTTAGAATGAGTCTTGTCACTTTCACTTTTTAGAGTGACCATTTTAATCATATTTACAGAACGTTTTCTGAGGCTTGTTAGCACAGGTTTCGTTAACAGATAACCCAAACAACAGCTGCGCATGTCTATTTAGTACATTTATTAAGCTTTCTAATGTAGCGCCGGTGTTCTTTAGTCTGACCAACCTCCTCCAACGCTTTTAGTATCAGTGACAGATTAACCAAACGACTGCCTTCTTAACTGACTGTACAAGTGAGCAGTAATTAATACGCATAGATTGTAAATTATCTCGACTTAATCTGTGGTTAATCTTGCTACTTGGTTCATTAAGTAAAATTCAAACACATTGCCATATTTACTTGAACCATTCTGCGTAGGATTTACACCTTATGAGTTTTTAATAAGAACTACCATTTTTGCTTTATGTAAAACCAAATTACAGGTAAGATAAGGAAAGTTTTTAAATAAAAATGTTTAGATAGCCTTACATGTCCTAATTTAGTTAATAACGTTTTTCTAAAATATTAGGACTCTAATGAATTACAAGAGTTTGAAATGTTCAAGAGCATAGAATAACGTTTTTCCTTCATGAATTTATCGATTATTGAAAAATCTCCTAATCAAAATTAAAAACATGTTAGGTATAATACCACTTGGCATTATAAAATCATTTAGAACTCAATTTTGAGTTCTTTTTAGAAAATTTAAAAAAAATGTCTTTAGATGCATTCAGAGTTGTTTAGTATGTTGGAACAAGACCCTAAAATTGCATTAAGTGATCACAACCTCCTGAGGTACCTGGATATAAAATAATAATTCAAGAATACTTAAGTTATCTGACATAAGACTTCTACGAATATATTGATTCAGCTAAAAACTGTTTAAGCTTGAGTTGAAATAAATTATGTGTGTCAAACAGCGATAATATTAATGGCAACTACATTGTATAAGGATAAAACATATATGTTTTCTGGCGGTATGCTACTAAAGAGAAAATCATACAGACTGTAGAAGTTTAAATTTTTCAAATGTCTGTGCTTTCGTCACTAGTGGTAAAAAAAATTGCAATATTCAGTTATTGTGTCTTAAAGAAATCAAAACTTAAAGAAGTGTTATCCTGGTGTAGTTTAGGTTTGAGCTCTTGATTGTTTATTATTTCAAGCCCAACATATTACCCACCCCCAAACTCTTCAAATTGTTAAGAAATATTAAACGAATGGTAAAGTTTGAACAATATATTATCTACTCTTAATATGCCTATTAAATTATGTTGTCATTATGTTGTGAAAATTTCAGCTAATTTATTTTAAAAATTCATTATCAACACCAAAACTTTTTCAATAATCTATTGCTATTCTGTCGTTTGCCTTTATTTATTTTGTGTATATTTTTCAGTTCTCTTTATATTTTTATTTATACACTACCACCAGGAGCCTTGTGTGACCTTCCGAGTTATGGTTCAGTGACACACTAACATATTTTCACTACATTAATTATCGATTCTGATTACCAACGGAATTACAGAGTTTTCAGTTCAACTAACTCTAAAATTCTATAACTTAAAAGCTATCGCATATGTTTAGTAACATATTGTGATGAACGAGCCACGCGTTTGGAAAGGTTATGTTTAGAAAAAGTAAAAATAGCATGCCACAATTATTAAATAAATGAGAAAACTGTTGAAAATAAAGTAAAATAGGTTTATTTTTATAATGCAAGGTTCCGACAACTAGTTCGTTATTCTTATCAAACTTGAAAACTTGATAAACTTAAAAACCTAATTTTCGTAAATGTTTTTATAACTCACGCTACTTTTGTGGTTATCGTATTAAACTTTTTAAATAAATTTTATTGAATTTTATAAAATTTTTAATTATTGTAATGAGTGTAGTCTACTAGTATTTTCTATGTATAATTAATAGCAATGCAATTTTATTTTCAGGCCTAATAAGGGAAACGAACTCGTTGTCGGAACGTTGCAGTATTAAAATAAATACATTTTACTCGATTTCCAAAAGTTTTCTCATTTATTTAATACATAATTCGATGTTTAAATATACATGAGAGTCACAATTATATTAATACAAAGTATGAAATTTTGTTTCCTTGCATATACCCTTAAACATACGAGTATGTACGTCTTGTTTTATTATTAACACAAGTAATACTGACAACATATGTTGTTAGCTTTGCTCGAAGTAAATATGCAGATTTTCTTGGCTATGATTTAATTCATTACAAACGAGCTTTAAATTTACAAGCTGCAAAAATGACTTATAAATATACATCAAGAAAAATGTATTACTTATTTACATTAAAATCTAATAATTAATCTTATTCCCCTGACAAGAAGAATTATTTAAGTTTAATTCAAATCATCAGGCCTCTTTTGCAGCAACGAAACGTGACGTAATAATTCAAGCAAAATTATTCTTTCTTAGTGACTGTAAAGGATTTTCAAAGTCAGGACGACAAGAATGTGTTGGCAGTGACGTAACGCCAGCCCTTCAGGATCTTACGGCCTGTCATGGTTTCGGTGGCTTCACAAACGCTGATGACACATCTGCGCAGGCGCGCAGGTCAGAGGTCAAACCACAGCACGTCTCCAGTGGTGAGGAACCTTTAATCCAGTAAATGATGGTGAGATCAAACGGACGAGAAAAAATCCAGTTTAAGGACGAAGTTTTACAGCCTGGTTGTAGTTCGGTGTTAAAAGTTTGACTATAAACCAAACAAGAATTACATTAACTCACAGCTGATGACAAAATAGTAACACAACAATACGCACGAAAAACAAGATGTGTTAGAATGTCAGTTCTAGCCTGTTTTTGTATGAAAATAAAGCTATAACTCTAAATAAAATACGACCGCTGATGCTAAATAAAACATTTGATGTTTTTTTACAAAAAACTTTTTTAAACAACTCCAGTTTTGTAACTGCAATTCCCTTTATTTGAAATATCCTTATTTCATGATCTCTTCTCTTAATTTGAAGATGTCCGTCGACACCGAAATCGTTCAATTTAAAATTATGTGACGTAATTTATAAGTCAACATTTCTACCTTACAAGAAGATTTTTTTTCTTAGTATATATTTATTTTAAGAAATGAAAATTTTTGTTTTATGTGTCGTGTAACAGATATAGAAACTTCTTCCAGTATAAATAGTGATTTAGTCAAATATATTGCCTCCTAGAAATAATAAAATCATTACAAAAAATTTTCCCTTACCTAAAAAATTATTGATTTTGATATCCTGTACTTTTGTTCAACAATAATATTTTCACGCCTTAGTTTTGCTAACAAAATAGAAAAAAACAGTTGTAATGTTCAAATCTTTAAATATCAATGTTCATTGAAAACAATGTATCAATTAAAACAATTTCTTTAAAGGTAAAGCTCCCAGTGAAGTAAAACAACTTTTTTGAAGACCCTGTAAATAATAGTACAGCCCACGGTATATAGAGTAAGACGGTAGGTCTAACGAAGTGGATACGCAGTAGCAAACCGGGCCGATGACGTCAGTGGTACCTAGCCATGTGAATCCTAATTACACAAGTACATCTGTGTTTTTTCTTATTGTGCTGTGATTAGTGCTATTGCTATTAATTACCATTGGTGTGGTTAACTGTGTATTAATGTATGTTTAGTGACTTGTTGTGTTAATATTGTGTGTGATTGTTCAGGTTTTATTTTACTAACAAGTCTGCTCTGAAAGCAATGTAAGTATCTTAGGCCTAAACATTTTACAAATAGCTACAATGCCTTGTTGCACCATTGCGGGTTGTACAAACTACTTGGACAAAGTCAAAGAGCTACATTTATCGTTTCATAGATTCCCAAAGGATCAGAATTTACACAAAATATAGGTGCATGCATGTAAAAAAAAAACTTTTAATTCCAAGATAGCAAGAAAATGTTCTGAACACTTCGTACCAGACGATTTTGAAAGAGATTTACAATCCGAGCTATTGGGTTTCTCCCAAAGGTATATTAAAAAAGGTAAATTCGTTTCCTACGCAAAAAAACACCCACCTCATCAAACATAAAAAATGAACAGACTAACAAAGATAGAAGCTGTAGAACAAATGTTCGGGAGGGCGAGAGATTGGTGCAGTCATTATTAGAACAATCGTGTTTAACAAATACGAATTATAACTGTGAAACTTGCAACTCTGATTTAACAAAGGAAATGCACATTTTAAACAATTCGAAAACAACAATAGCATAAACACTGTTTAACTTGAAAATAAAATGCTTCAAGAAAAATTTTATTTTAACAAATGATCTTGAAATAGCTAATAACCACATTTTACAAATAAAAGCTAAACTAGGGATATAAGTTTTAATTTACTTAAGGGACAGTCTATTATTATTACAAAGAAGTTTGAAAGTGCGATCAGACATGTGCTACGATAGCATAATATATATGTTTAGAGGGCCGCATGATAGTGTACAAGTAATTGTTATAAGAAGCCTAACAGCCAATTGGAAACAGCCTATTTTTTATCAATTTCATCAGTCTGTTACAACGGATATATTTTTTGAAGCAGCAAAACTTGTTGAGGAAAGTGGATTTAGGTTACGAGGATTTGTTACATGGGAAGCTCTAACCAGAAATTAAAAACGGAATTGGGTAAATATCCAGAGACGTCTTCAGTACGAAACCCATGCTCTGAGGAACGAATGGTTTGGTCTTTTTCTGACGTTCCTCATGTATTAAAACTGATTTGATCTTTTAGATCAAGGATATGAGCTGAAGGATGGTAAAAAAGTTACCAAAGGCATTTTACTTTACTTAGTTAAAAAGCAAAAAAATACCGATTTGAAGTTCGTTTATTTGTCACTTGCGCGGCTCGGCACCAGTGACGTCACGAGCTCCAGCCCGCATGCGCGTGAGACCTACCGTCTTACACTATATACCGTGGTACAGCCTACTATGTAACTAGTATAATCATGAACCATATTATATGAATCCCATTTGGCTTCAAATAAGTAATAACATATGATTTCATAAAACAGCTGATTTTTGTTATGTGGTAGAATAGCTATTTTAACCTATAAGTTATGTTCCTTCATTTATATAAATTGTAACTATTTAATAAAAAACAACTAAAATTTTGAAAAAAATTCTTGACCCAAGTAGAAATTTACTTTAAAAAATGTTGTTTATATTAGTTGTTATAATGACTTCAAAATAAAATTAAACGTCATAAATGTTCTTTAACATATTTGATACAAACTAATTCATTGGAAAATTTAAACAAGAAATTAAATTTTAATTTTTTGTCTACTTAAAAAAAACTTCAGTTACACTTTTGTTCTGGAATAATTCGCACTTTTACGATCTATATTTATACAAAAACAATTCTGTTGTAAATTTGACAAAACACACGTTTAAAACTTTACAAATTAGTAGAAGGGATGCTAAGACGTTTACACAAGACATGTGTTTTTCCTGATTCTCAATCCTAAGGAATCCCATAGCCCAAAACTTTACAAGGCAATGGTTTCCTATAATTTTCAAACACGAAAAAACAATTAATTGACAACTCTTTCAAAATTGCTTTCAAAATTTTAAACCGGTCAGGAAAAAGACACCAAATTTATTCCTGGATTTTATTGTTTTTTGCAAAATATTACGTTGAACAAATTAACGTCTTGCTGAATTTAAGAAAATTTATGAAAACCTTTTCAATCGCACAAAGTGCAAAAGATTTTATAGACCTTCAAGACGTAAATGATCACTTGGCATATCTACAGTAAACTCTTGGAATGACAGTCAACATAACACAGACACTGACGTCATGAACATTACAGAGTTTTCCCTAGCTTCTCCAATTTTCTTTCGACAATTTTCCATTCGATCGGCTTCAATACTTTTCTTTAAGTTGTAATCAGTCGTAAAGCTTGTTATACTAAACCTTTGCAGTGTTTGGTTACTTATAAAGCATATTTGAAGTTCTTCCCTGCCATCAATTCCCTCCACAGCAGGGGTCGGCAATCCACGGCCAGCGAAATGATTTTTTGCGACCATCTCCAATTGTAGTTTTTCAAGTTCTGAGCGGTCCGGATAGCTTACGCTTACAGCTTAGAATACAAATAGTTTGCTTAATAGCTAGAACCATTACACTAGCTACAATAATATACGCCTAATAATAAATTACAGGGTTGTTATTAGTGGGAATTAGTGTCTGCGATCTGCATGCAAGTAAGTTAACCCAATAAGGCAATTGTTTTATTTTAGTAAAATTTTGTTAATTTTTAAAAGAACGTCTTTTATTTTATTATTTCAGCACCTCAGAACATTAATAAAGAAACTTGTCGGAGTGAAGTTAGAAAATTGTCAAATATGTTATCAGGAAGTAAGTAGCCCATTCTATAAAATTGATGGTTATTTTATATTTGAGGCCCTTACAGTCATGCTATATTGAACATGAGGCCCTCAAGTACAAAAAGGTTGCCGACCCCTGCTCTACAGTTTCCTTTAAGGGGTACAATCTCTCCTAGTCTCTTCAACACACTCATCCCCGTAATGCTAGCAGTAATGTTTAGCTTTTACATAAAAGGACTTATAAACTTTTGATGTAACGCATTCATTCAACAAAACGTTTCTAAAAGTATTTTTATAGTGGTTTCATATTGTTTTTAAGTAAAAATATATTCCCTTTTTGCTACTGTAGGACGTCCGATGTTTTCGGTCTTAACTGGCCGAGATCCTAACTTCCTACTAAAAATGTTTTCGTACGTAAAGGTTCAATTATATTAAATTCTTTCAATAGTCAAGTTATACATTTATTAGTAAATTTAAATTAGAAGTATATTTTTGCTGCAATCAAAATACTTGTATTTCATTATTAAATTAGGACCTAGTTCTTCCGAAAATTATTCACAACTAACGTTTTGTACACAAAATAAGTCATTTTTGTTAGTTCCAATTACTTGCCAACATACTTTTTTTAACGTCATATTTTTCTTTACAATTTGAGATCGTATATTTAGTCTAGTTCGATAGTGAAAGTAGTGTAATTATTGTAAAAGTTATGTAAATATATGAACAAATAGTTATATAATTAGCATTTTCTCTTATTCGGTTCGGGCTTGAGTTATGAGATCTATCTTTCTCTAGTTCCTCACTGACGATGGCAACGTAGTTGCCGAAACAGGACTGTTGATATTAAAGACTTTGTTGTTACGAGAATTAGGTTTTAGTGTTTTTTATAGAATTTTTTCTGTTCCCCAAATAAACTTTTCCTTATGTCTTATATTAGAAAAAAAATTTAAAGGGTCTAAACTGATATTTGTTCATTAACATATTTATTCCTACAAATACGTCATTAGTAATATTCCCCAACACAATGAGTGAGACGATGCTGAAATTAGAAGTTTTCAAAATACTTCCATGCAAAGTTATACATATAGATGTTTTTATTAAAATAACAATTAAAAGTGAACAAACAACTCTTTTCTGTGTTTTATAACAATGTTGTGTAATTTATGACATTAAAAGTGACGTAATTCACAGAAGTGAAGTTCTGTGAAATGTACACAGCAGATTTCGTCTAAATGTCACAAAAATGAGGTTTCATGAGTAATGAAATTGTAAATATCACATTTGAAATCAAGATGACGATGAATTTAGTAGTAGGTCAATGGTGTTTTAGTGATTTTGGTGGGGTTACTCGAAAAGGCGACGGTTTTTAAAGTACAATGACGTCTTGGTTAATTTTTACACTTATTCACTGCAAACGCATTTACATTCAGTGTAATGATCGTGTTTTTCCGACAAACGTAGGAAGAAACGTAAAAACACATGAAAAATAAGCAAAGAATGAGTATAACTATTCCTGTCCCAAACAAATAAAAAATGTCATTAAAATAGAATTAATTTTTTTTAATTTTAAAATTTAAGTTGAACCTAATTTTAATTTGATGCTTAACTTATATAAAAATATTCTACATTACTAAGAAATAAAAAAAATTGTATTAAAAATAACAATTCTATCCTAATGAAATTTTAAAGTAATCCAAACACCGACTTGTAAGACTATAACAAACGAAATTTTTAAAAGGCTCAGTAGCCTACAACAGTGTAGTTAGAAAAGCAATATTAATTCTGGAAAAGTAATAAATATTATTTTCTATGTACAATCTAAAACATTTGTACTAATACAACTCATACAAAATATGTATATATGAAACATGTGCATATAAAATAAGTACACATAAATTATATGCACTCACGTAAACCTCTCATACACAATGTACCACTTTTATTTAAATTCCAATTTTCTCTGATATTTGGTTTATGATTATTTAATATGACATGAATTTTTCTTACATTATTTTAATCGTTTTTGCACGAGATTTTATTTACATATTTATATACGTATCAATATGGCCAGCATATTCATTTTTTAAGGGGCTGCCTAGTTTAGAATTTTGAGAATCATTTCTGAAGTATTTACATGTTACAAAATGAAAGCTTTTTTTAAAATACTTTAATTTTGAATTCCTTGCCATTCTTTTATCTACAACTTTTAAGATATTATTCTTTAAACACTAATAAATCGTAAAAAGTAAAGAATAAATCTCTTTTTGCAGCATTTAAAACCGTTTATTTAAATGGTGTTTAGGTTAGGTTAAAAATTGATTTATGTAATTAATTAGCAAATGTAGTTAATATAATTCCCAACTAAATCCGAAACTACAATAAGATGTTAAAAAAACAAGTTTATAAATTTCTAGCTAATTAAAATCTTCTAGCTGTTAAAAGTGTAAATAAGATATTAGTAAACCTCTTTTCATTTAGTCAGTATTTGATTATACTTATTGTCATTGCGGTTTGGGTTTGATTGTCTATTATATTCAATATATATTATAACTGTGCTCGAAAATTTTCAAAACTTCCTTAATACCAGCAAAATTCCTATTACATAATCTAAATAATAATAAAAAACGTAAAATAGAAAATAATGAATTAATAAATAATATACCTAAATACGCGTTTAATAAAATTAAGTTTATGTTATTCTTTAAACTAATAGACTAATAAATAAATTATTTTTGTTAAACTATCCACCTAATTTGTATCCACTAATGAATGTGAGGACACTATTAGCCTGAAAAATCGATTTAATATTCAAATCAGCTCTAAAGGCTTATCTATTTTTATACAATTTAATCCGAGCAGAATGCTGTCTACAGTGGATTTCGTTCATTTTTTACCAACTACCCAATAACTTGTAGCTTTCAAGTTGGCGCTTAAATGTACAGTATTGTCGATGGCAACAAATCACTGAAAAAATGACCATTTAACTTAAAATTAAGGTGCGTAAAAGTATAAAATAAAATTTGTACTGCTTCAATACAATATTTTCCTCCATTTATTAAATTTGCGTAGTCAACTATCATTGATGACGATGTACGAATAAGTCATTAAAGAACATAAAATAATAATAGAATTAATTCATTTAAATTAATGCATTTGAAATTTTGTAATCGATTTTTCCCCATGTCTAATTAATTTAGCTAATTTTTCAGAATTTTTGTCATTGATGACAACTACGAAAACCCGTAAAAATAATAGCTCAAAGACAGTAAAATAAAAACAAATAAACAAAAAAATAAGTTTTTACTTTGAAAGTGTCTAAAAGTATTAAAATAAATTTTTTTGCTAAAGAGAAAATTGGAATTTTTCATGACAAATCTAAAAGTGTAATTCGTCATATTTATAACGAATAAATATTTTTATCTTTACACTTTTATGAAATCTCAGTAAAACTTATCTTAATAATATACTTATCTTAAAATAAGCTTTCAGTTTGTCATTAAAAAATTTCAATGTTTCCTGGTAGCAGAAAATTTTTTAATTCATTTTGTTTACATCATTCAAAATAACAAGCTGTTTAACGTTAATTTTATTAAAGTTATTGGTTAAAGCGACTATAAAACTTAACTACTGATTTTTAAAATCAAATGAATTTTCGTATACGTAAATACTGGTCAATCAGGCTGGCAATGAGTCATGCACTGGACAACTGAAACTCATCTGCTGAGAGGTTTGAACAAGGTAGTGGTTTCAATAAATTTATTGTTTATAAAGGTAGTACTTAAATTATACCAAACACAACTCAAAATAAATTATTTATGTTATCATTAGCGATTCTATTACATAGCTAACATCATGAGTGAGTACAACTAAAATAATTCTAAATTATAACCTGATTTTATAACTCCTCTTATTATAACTATTTCACTGAAACACACATAAGATAATTAATTATTATTTATTAGTTAGTTTTCTTAAAATATATGTGTTACGTTTCCTCATATGCTATGGCACAAGTTTGGCATAAAAATAGCGCTTATTTTATTTATTAACAAAACATAATAATTAATATGCACAACACTCACACAACATTGAAGCACATAAAAATAATTTTTATTACAGCAGATTATTCAGAAATAGAAATATTTTGATTTTATTTTTTAATATTACGTGATCAGTTACATTAAATAAACGAAATGGTTTTTCTACTTTTACAAATCTTCAGTTTTATTAAAACCTATTTTAACATACAAAATAGTTGAGAATATTTAAAATCCAGACCTTATTTACGGAAAAAAAGTAGCCTAAACTAAATCAGAATTAAACTGTGATATAGTCATATTATCTTATGTATTAGTCTGAAAGTAAATATTATTGACGAAAAACAACTAAAATATATTCAAATTAATTCAGAAGTTCTGTCTTCGAAAACCGGTTTATAAAATAAAATAACTAGTTATCATATGACTACTTTACATCTAGTATCAGTAATTATGTAATCAATGGTTTTTATTTCTATCATGAAGTAATTTATACCTTTTATTTTTAGATTTACACAACTACTTCTGCTGTTACTACTACTATTACGACTGTTAGGCAACCATAAATACCTTCTGGAGTGCGTTAACATTCTGGGAAATTTTACACTTCTAAGACCTAATTTTAAAAATTAAATGTCATTTTACCCAATTCTAATATATAGAGACAAGTACACAAAATAAGTAAACTAAATTTGGCCTAATTTTAAATTCATTCAAAAGAGACTTTGTACAGCGTGCCCAAAGGGGATGTAAGCTGTAGCCAGTCCATTTAGGTACATTTTGCAAGTTTTATTTCACAAATATGTAACTATCGCCAAACAAAACTACGTACATTGTCAACTCATTTCATATGAAAACTATCTAAAATTATATTAACATCTTAATTTCGTAATGAGAGTTGGAAATTAACATACGGTAACATTTGTGAAAAAACTGTAAAGTATAATGTAGTTTTTAGCCTGTATAATATTAAGAAGTAGCTTTAAAATCGTTCTTATAGTTACAAAACCTTGAGTGAGAATCCAAATCTATTTACGGTACACGATTGCATAGTACTACGAAATATGAAAAGTTAGGTGCTGATCTAAACGCGAGTTCCACGTAAACAGTTTATGTTTTACCAAGGAACGCAATATCTACCTCAAGTACTAACCAACTACTTTAAAATAAATGTGAACAGCAGGAAGCAATAAACATGAGGTTATAGCCGTAGTTTACATTTAAGAGCACGTCGCAACGTGTCTAGACAAGAGCATTACATGCATACAATAAGTAATGTTTTCTTTAAATACATGAGTAGAACATTAAAGTATCGGCAAGAGTGCGTAGCAATGACAAGAAATAAACACATTGTCAGGTAGACAGAACCATGAAAGAGTCTAAATATTTATTTCATCAAGGTTTAACTTACTTTTTTAATTTTTTGAAAAAATAATTCTCAATGGTTATTATTTTCTTGTTACAATATAAAATTAACAATATAACTGCTACATAACATAACGTAACACGTATAACTATTCAAATCCATTTATGCAAGATCCATTCTGACAACTGTATCACTTCTTACATCACTACTTACATCCTGCTGACTGTGTCACTAGTCCCACCCTTCTGACTGTTTCACCACTTACATCCTGCTGACTGTGTCACTAGTCCCACCCTTCTGACTGTTTCACCACTTACATCCTGCTGACTGTGTCACTAGTCCCACTCTTCTGACTGTTTCACCACTTACATCCTACTGACTGGTCACTACATCCATCCGTCTTATGAAGTCATTACTCCGATCATACTGACCGCGTCACTACTTAAATCCTGCTGACTGTAATATTACTTCCATCCTGGTAACTGGTCGCTACTTACATCCTGCTGACTGTGTTACTAGTCTCACCCTTCTGACTGTTTCACCACTTACATCCTACTGACTGGTCACTACATCCATCCGTCTTATGAAGTCATTACTCCGATCATACTGACCGCATCACTACTTAAATCCTGCTGACTGTAATATTACTTCCATCCTGGTAACTGGTCGCTACTTACATCCTGCTGACGGTATCACTACTTACATCCTGCTGACTGTGTCAATACTTCCATTATGGTAAACGTGTCACTACCTTCATACTGATAACTGTGTTACTAATCCCATCCTAATGACTGGTCACTACTTTAATTCTGCCGATTGTGTCATTATTCCCATTTTGACGAGTGGCCACTACTTACTTACTACTGCTCTGTCACTACTTACATCCTGCTGAATGTGTCACGACATACATCCTCTTTACGGTGTTACTACTCCCATCCTTCTGATTGTATCACTACTTTTATCCTACTGACTGGCATTACCCCAATCCTAATGACTGGCAGTCGCCCAATCCTGCTGACTGTCACTATTTACACCCAGCTGATTGTGTCAATGTTTCCATTCTAGTACGCTGTCACTACTTACATCCGACTGCCTATGTTACTACTTAGATCTTGTATACTTTGTCACTACTTACATCCTAAGTACTACTACTGTCACTCGACATAACAAATATGTACACCAACATACCCATACCCGAAACACTCATCATCCTAGGAACCCAATTAATACAGAACAATATACCTAAAACCCACGTTACCGAAATCATAAACATCCTCCAAATCATCACCGAACAAAACTATTTCACCCACAACTCAAACTTCTATTCACAACCAGATGGCCTACCCATGGGAAGTCCTATCAGTAGTGTCCTAAGCGAAATCTTTCTACAACACATAGAAAACACCAAAATACTCACAAACAATACACACGCACACAAAATTATTTACTGGCACAGATACGTCGATGATATAATAACACTATACAGAGGCAACTCCAGTCAATGCGAAAAACTCCTCACCCACACTAATAAAATACACCCAAAACTCCACTTCACTTCGGAAATTGAAACCAACCGATCCCTAAACTTCCTCGACCTAACCATAACAAAAAGCCACACACAAAAACACAGTTTCAACATTTACAGGAAACCCATAACGACAGACACACTTATTCAGAACACCTCAAACCACCCTATCCAACACAAACACGCTGCCTTCAGATCCATGCTCCATAGACTTAAAGAAGTCACAATGATCACAGAAAACATAAACAAGGAGCTAGACACAATTAAATATTTAGCATACACAAATGGATACAACACCACAATAATATACAAACTATGGTACAAAATACAAAAAAACGCTAAAATTAACACTACAGACAGGGAAAACAAATCACATTACCACACATTACCACATTACATCACATTACCATTCATAAACAAAACAACAAACAAAATAGCCCGCAAATTTCAAAAAAATAGGTTACAAAATAGCATACAAAACCAATAACAAATTACAATACAAAATACAACACAACACCAACAACAAAGATAAACTACAAGCACCAGGCGTATACAAACTAAACTGCGACGTATGTAACAAATTCTACATTGGACAAACAGGTCGCAGCTTTAAACAAAGAGTCAAAGAACACAAACATAACACCAACTCGACATTTTACAATCACTTAAAAGAAACAGGACACAAATACACAGACATTTATCATAATTTAGAAATCCTACACATCAACAAAAAAGGACCACATCTCAACACACTAGAACAATATGAAATTTACAGACACACAAAAACACAAAATACAAACATATTAAACGAACAAACACAATACAAATCACACATACTCTTTGATACTATCAAAAACCTACCTTTAAAACCGTCACCTACCCAACATCTCCAAGCAGAAGACACTGATGAAGATCGGCACATAGCGATCGAAAACGCTCTGTCTCAGTACGTTTTAACAAATTTACTAAATAAAAAGTTCGGATAGTCATAAAATATTGTTTAAGTGAGTAATTCTAGAAATGTATCACTATTTACATTCTGTTTACTGTAGCACATGCCCCACTCTGCTGACTGTATCTCTACTTACATCCTGCTGATTGCGTCTATATTTACATTCTGATAATCTGTCACTACTTACATTTTGGAAATGTGTCACTACTTACATTCTGTTTACTGTGGCACATCTCCCTTTCTGCTGACTGTATCTCTACTTACATCCTGCTGATTGTGTCTATATTTACATTCTGATAATCTGTCACTACTAACATTCTGCAAATGTGTCACTACTTACATTCTGTTTACTGTGGCACATCTCCCTTTCTGCTGACTGTATCTCTACTTACATCCTGCTGATTGTGTCTATATTTACATTCTGATAATCTGTCACTACTAACATTCTGCAAATGTGTCATTACTTACATTCTGTTTACTATCTCACTTCTCCCACTCTGATGACTGTATCTCTACTTACATTCGTCTGACTATGGCATCCTGATGACTGTGTCACTACTCCCATCCTGTTGATTGATCCATTATATCCATCCTGCTTACTGTCCTATTTTGTTCTTAATGTTTTTAAAGTTTATCTAATCGTTAGAAAAATTGCCTAAGCGCAAGATACTCTCCTACACTTGAGAAATGCTCCTGACTACGAGACCAATAGTGTGAAACACATTTAATTTCAGTAGAGTCTCACAACCACAAGGAAACACGACTAGCCTTAAGAAACGATTAAAGGATGGAAAAGTGCATAGCCGCAAGGAAAACCCCCTCACATCAAACTCTCCAGAACATTAGAAAAGTGTTTAATCACATTAAACGCGTCTAATTACAAGTTAAACGTTACGATAAATGTTCGTACGCACGTAACCTGAATAATCGTGTAAAGCGTAACAGCTCAATAAAACACGCCTAGAAAAAATATTAGTAGTAGCCTACTACATTATTGGGAAATAAAATATGTAGAAAACGTATATAGATTACGATGTTTCTTCATGACAGTTCAATGAATACCTTACTGTTTACATCTTAACTGTAAATATGTTTATTGTGTTAGCTATAAAATTATTTTTAAACCTTAGATGTTATTAAACTTGTTAATGAACTTATTTGAGAATAAAACATCGAAGTTATGTTTCCCAACAATGAGAAAATAAATAAGCAATAAAATAAAAATATTTTATGTGCTCAATTTTGCATGGGAAATTTAAAATACGACTGTTTTAAAAGATTTGTTTAAAGATCAATTGTTATAACATATTTATTACAAACATACTGAAGATATTTCCAACCTTTGGTTACACTTTCACCGATCGTTAAACGGGTGTTGAGAGTAATCCTTAGATACTTAACGAAATTTTGGGCACTTGGAAAATATTGGCCACATTATACTTAATATAGAAATAAAGCTAAAAGACAAATCTATATCAATTTTAAAAGTTAAGTTATTATTATGTTTAAATTTAATTTACGGGAATTTTTATCTGCTTGGCAGCATCCTTAGTTAGCCATCTCTTACTTTGTTTAAACTTATCCCATAAAATGTAAATATTTCCTGCTGTAATAAGTGAAGCCTTCAAACGGTGTATAGTAGATATAATATATAACACGAGCCATG
This sequence comes from Prosapia bicincta, assembly GCA_036971475.1. Classification (NCBI taxonomy): domain Eukaryota; kingdom Metazoa; phylum Arthropoda; class Insecta; order Hemiptera; family Cercopidae; genus Prosapia; species Prosapia bicincta. Next base: position 353,448,938 of record JBAIZL010000001.1, on the reverse strand, counting down.
AAATAGTTACATAATTTAAAATTTATTGATTTCAATTTCACTTTGAACAGAATATCTTTTTAATAAAGATGTCTTTTTCGCCAAATTGCTAGAATTACAGAGTGTTTCATATGAAATGCTACATTACAAGATAATATATTCTGTTTAATGTAACAGTTTATTATAAAGCCCTATAACATGAGTTGTTCCTACAAGTTATATATATTTAGGTTAGTTTTGGTTGGTAAAGATTATTTAGATTTTTTGGACTAGGAGACTGACAGACTTACCTTGGTAAGAATCCACTCTGTAGTCTTGAAATAGAAACACATAAAAGCACTTAAACAATGATATATTTCAACCACACAGTGGTCTTTGTCAATCGAAGAGAAAACAAAAAGAAATATGAGAGAATGAAATAAAATAATTGTACTGGTACAATTATTTTATTTCATTCTCTCATATTTCTTTTTGTGTTTTCTCTTCGATTGACAAAGACCACTGTGTGGTTGAAATATATCATTGTTTAAGTGCTTTTATGTGTTTCTATTTCAAGACTACAGAGTGGACTCTTACCAAGGTAAGTCTGTCAGTCTCCTAGTCCAAAAAAAAAAAAAAAAAAAAAAAAATATATATATATATATATATATATATATATATACATAATAACACATAAAAATGATAATGATTTAAATAACTAAATATAATATAGCTTTAGACTTAGTCAGAAATTATTTAAAATCTTCAAAAACCTAACAACGTCTCTGTGTTCAAACAAAATGTTTATTCTTCGGATTTTCCCTTAAATTAATCGCGTTTCATCAAACTTGGCAAGCAAATATATTTCTGTAGCAATAACAATACGGGCGTTGGAGTCTCTTCACCAGACACCTGCTGGTACTTCTATTTTACTTCATTACAGAACGGTCAGTGAAATCGTGACGCCAGATTATTATGACGTCACTACTCATCATCCAATGTTCAAGGTCAAGATTATATTAGTGGGTAATCAATGTTGTGACTCAAGTCTTCTTTTCAGAAGTTCCTATAATTGTTTGTTTGTTATATAAATATAAAAGTTAGTCAAATGTGCACATCATCTCTTCGGCCTTCAGAGATTCCCATTGGCATTCATAGCATGACTGTGCAATCGGAATTCAAACAAATTTTCAATGTTGAATTCAAAACGTGTCTGTCGGTTTTTTTTTTTTGTGCTCATTCAAGGTTTGGATAGTGGAAAGTACTTAAGGATAAAAAAAAAAGACAATAGGTGTTTATAGTGTTCAGTGAACCTTAAAAGGAATGTTTTGTACAGGCTTTTTATTCGCTTTGTTGATATATTAGCAGAAATAACTTGGTATAGTTTTAGAATTAGGTTAAAAAAAATAAAAAATTAGTAACTTCTAGCTTTATATTGAATATTAAATTTGGACAACATTTTCAAGTACAAATAAATAAGAATAGAAAAGTCGTCTGAACTCTTTTAAAAAAGTTACGAAATTCATCTTTCTCAAAGTTTGTTTTATTATAGTGGATGAAAAAAACAGACTGATAATTACCCACAACGCTTCTTTTCCACCAGTTTTTAAGGTACCTACGATTTAAAAAAATAGAGTCTTAGAAGCAAATTAATACAAAAAACAGCAAAATAGAAATGATCAAGTAATAAACTCGGTGAAATGAACTAAAAAATTATTCTTTTAAATATACAAAAGGAAAACCGAATTTTGTAATAATTGTTTTATTTTTTCATTTAAAATAATACACAGCACTCCATAGGATCCATCCTTTAAAATCATTAACAGTCTAAGAGACTACATATAGCAAATAAGAATAAAAGAACCTAGCCAAGAGGAGGTACAAGTGATCTACTTCCACTTACTACCTATCCTCTCATGGTGCCAGATCTAAGAAAATACGATAAGCTTGCAGCGGCGTAGCCAGGGCAATGGTTTGAGGGGGGCATGACTGAGGGGGTGACTGAAGGAGCGTGGAACTCCCTGGGAAAGTTGTGAACATTTTTATCTCTAAAAATCATATTTTATGCTATTTTGGCACTTGAAATTACACAATTGTTTATTAAAACAATTGCGTAAAACACTAGCTGTTTTGCTAAAAAGCTAACGCTGTTTTATAGGTTAATATGTTTTGCTAAAATCAATTGGTTTGGGGGGGGCACGTACCTCTTGTGCCCCCTCCTGGCTACGCCACTTTAAGTTTTCATAACGCGAATAGCAGAAACACCATATCCGTGTTCTGGTAACAATGTGAGAAGTATTTTTTGAGTAACGGGGAGGCCTATTTGAATTTTCATGGTATTAAAACAGGAGACAAATTTATATCGCGTGATTTGAATATTTATTGTATATTGTTGTTGTATAATAAGCAATTGTGTCCTTATTTACTTGAAACTTGACAAAAAGTACAGTCGTAAATAAAAAATAGTAAGGAAGAGATTATTTTATACCAGCGAAATCGTGACTGTCCTCAAGGTCTGTCCCTGAGCAATCAAAACACTCAGTAGATAATACTGGATCTCATCATTGTCTTTACTGGATGAAACACCAAACTAATTAGAAACATTAGCTTTTAAAATTATTTTCCATTCGTAAAAAGTTATTATTAAAACTTATATTACTTCACCTTTAACTATGAATAGCAACAAATCAAATAGGCCTAAGTGCGTAATTACAATCGATTGTCGCTATTGATACTACAAGTTACATTAATTTTTGGTGACCTCCGTGGCACGGTTGAAATTTAAGCATTGAAGTTTGTAATTAATTTAGATTTATTGTAAGACCAGTGAGCCCAAATATATTTAAAGTAAAGAAGACATTTTAAGAATAAAATTAGTCAAGAGAAGCACTAGTTTCAATTATCGTATTGTTACAATCTCCCTTAAAATACAGTAAATAGTTAAAGTAAAACACACAAAATATATTTTTTAAACTATTTTTCCCAAATTCAGTTTTTTTGTAATATATTAAATAACATTTTGTATGCATTCATAAAATTGTATAAATAAAATGAACGCAGAAAATTCTATGAAAATGAAGCTTGTATTTATAAGTCGATCTATTTATTGTAGAAAAACGTTCAAGACGATTATTTCTTTATAATAACAAAAGATCAACCTTTCGAAAGGTAAACAAAATCTTAAAAATCTATTACTTCATAATAACTAACTATCACATTCTACACTCTTTACATGTTATTTCTTTAATGGTCGTTGTATCCTGCCTCGAATGGACTGTGTTTCTATTTGGGTACATTGTTCTGCCTTTCCTAACAATAAAATATTTTTTTTGTTGACGCGTTTCGGTATAACTCCATTCTCAAAACATTAAACAGTATTCCCTACTTACTTTAACGATAGGAAAGGAAGAAATACTCCTAACAGAAGTAGGGTTAGTATTGCACAAATGGTTATGTAACATGACTTGTTATTCACTACTATGTTTATTAGGTTCTTTTACATATTAAGAACATTTAAAAGTAAAATTTATATATGTTATAAATATTTACTTTTCAAAATGTAAAGTTATAATAAAATACAAGGTTATTTTACCTTATTTATTCTATGAATTTTATCTTTCTTCTAAAGAACATTAGAATATACAAGTGTTTAAAGATAATTTAACTATTAAAGACTTTTATAAGGCTAAGTTCTTATCAAATCCTCAATTACTTCCATGATTTTATTTTACAAAGTAAATCCTTTGAACCCGGCAAGCTGGCCTGAGCAACCGGGCGGGTCCACAGGTGGCGGATAGTGGGACGGCCTACAGAAATGTAGGTTACCTGTGAATAAGGATTCCGGAAGGTTTCTGAATATGCAGGCCTGGACCAAGGCTATGGTTCAAAGGTGAGGAATTATCCCTCCTCGTCAGTCAACCGGTTGGGCTTGGTAGAAATAACCGAGTGCTCTGACCGGGGAGACTGGGGTAGTTGGGAATTAAGTCCTCACAATGCTACTCTCACCTCCCGGGTGAACCAAGGGCAATGCGACAGTGAAGTAGGGGCGGGAAACTGCCCAAACGACACAGTTGTAAAAAAGAGAGTAAAGCAGGCTGTTCATCTGAGCAGTTAATAATGTCCTGAACTTGGGGTGTGCTTCAAGGTCAGTGACTGAATACCCAATCCAAGGTGGAAGGCATCGTGCCGAAGGATGAATGGCTGCAGGGTATAAAATGCAGTCCCAAACGATCCCCTTGAGGAACCAGACAAAACCTCATTGTATGTTGTCTTGCCAGGGCAGTGGGGGCTCTGCTCTGGTCGACCGTTATTTCCCCCATACTCGTGGGACTTTAATGGACCAAGTAAGTATAAGAATTAATTTCGAGACTGCACAGACAGTGGGAGCCAATGAGACGGCAAACCGTGAGTCTGTAGCAGATGTGTCAACGGCAACCATCACTGGGGGTGCGGGGGCGGCTGTCAAGCTGCCGACTGCAGAAACCGGTGAAGTGGCTGTAGAGTTGAGCTCAATGTCTAGTCCTGGGGCTGCTCTGCGGACCCAGGCGACTGCAAATTAAGCAGAACAATGATCAAGATCCTCCAAGTGAACCTACAGCATAGCAGGGCGGCGAGTGCTGTCGTGTGTAGGATGCTGGACAGGGGAGAGGTGGACTTGGTGCTCATCCAGGAGCCATGGATTTCTGGAGGAAAAATATGCGGGCTGGCGACATCTGGAGGTAAGTTGTTGTATGATAAGGACTCCGGTGTTCCCAGGACGTGTATCCTGGTTAGGAGGGGGTTGTGTGCTTTTGTACTAACGAACTTCTGTTGCAGGGATTTGTTAGCAGTGACGGTGGAGCTGCGGGCGGAGGGGGGGATGAAGAGGCTGAACCTGGCCACGGCATATCTCCCCTTTGACTGCGCGGGGGCTCTGCCAACACAAGAGCTGAGGAGCCTGGTCGAGCACTGCGAGGCTGTGGATGAGGAGCTGCTGGTGGGTATGGATGCTAACTCCCATCACACTTCGTGGGGTAGTACAGGTACAAACACTAGAGGTGAGGAACTTTTAGCTTATCTTAGCTCTAAGAATCTACTAGTCCTAAATCAGGGGGAAGAGCCGACGTTTGTCACTAGGGCCAGACAGGAGGTCCTGGACATTACGGTGGCATCGAACCAGATGGCTAGGTATGTACTAAATTGGCATGTGTCGGATGAACCATCTTCTTCTGATCACAGACATATTAGGTATGATATCTCTCTAAATCCAGCCATGCTTCTTCCAACCAGGGATCCAAGAAGAACAGACTGGGACTCCTACAGGAGGGACCTGGGTGTTCGGATTGAGGAGGCTGGATTGGAGTATGGTGGGAGGAGAGAGCTAGAAGACTCTGCCACATTGGTTGGCGAGGCTATAATAGAATCCTTTACCGATAACTGCCCTCTCAGTGAGGGGAGGAAAGTAGGGGATCCGTCATGGTGGAATAAGAAGCTAGCCAAACTTCGGAAGACCACCAGGAGACTCTTTAATAGAGCAAAAAAGAACGGGGAGTGGGACCTGTATAGGAAAACACTAACCGAATACAACAGGGCAATTAGAGAAGCGCGCAGGAAGTCCTGGAAGGAGTTTTGTCATGAGATTGACAAAACTCGGGAAGGGGCACGACTGTATAAAGTGCTCTCTAAGGACCCAGTGAACCCGGTGGGGATGCTAAGAACTCCACTGGGAAATATAACAAAAACGGCAGGGGAAACTGTGGAAGAATTAATCAGGACACATTTCCCTTCCAGTACCCTGAGGAAACTTGGGGGAGCAGACACTGAACCGGTTACCAAACTCTCCACAAGACGTGGTAAGAGGGAGGACTGGGAAGTGGCAAGGAGGATAGTAACTCCACAAAGGGTAAGATGGGCTATTGGCACTTTTAAACCCTACAAATCTCCAGGTCCAGATGGGATCTATCCTGTGCTGCTGCAGCAGGGAATGGATATGCTGGTGCTGGTACTTACTAAATTATACAGGCTAAGCATTGCTCTAGGGCATGTGCCGGCAGCCTGGAAATCTAGTAAGGTGGTCTTTATACCTAAGCCCACCGGTAACCAATCGGAAGGGAAAGGATACAGACCTATCACACTCATGTCCTTTGTTCTCAAGGGACTTGAAAAACTGGTTGATAGGCATATTAGGGGGGGTGCTTTGGCTATCAAACCACTGCATTGGAACCAGTATGCTTACCAACCGGGGAAATCTTGCGAGGGAGCTCTCCATCAAGTGGTTGGTAGGATTGAGCAAATGATCGCTAAGAAAGGTTGTGCCATAGGTGCCTTCCTCGACATTGAAGGGGCTTTCAATAACCCCTCAGTGGAGACGATGGTAAGTGGTGCAAGACGTCATGGAGTGGATGCGACCACTTGTGGTTGGATAAGTTCCATGTTAACAAACAGAAGCATTTCTGTAGAGGTGGCAGGGGAGGTCAGAAGGGCGGAGACAAGTCTGGGCTGTGCACAGGGGGGGGTTCTCTCTCCTCTGTTGTGGTGCCTAGTGGTTGACAACCTTATTGAACTCCTGAATGAACAGGGGTACTTCTGTCTAGGATATGCGGACGACATAGTTGTCCTGATCCTGGGCAGATTCCCTGATACAGTCCTTGAGGTAATCAGAAATCCTCTACGACTGATTGAAGAGTGGTGTAAAAAGGAGAACCTTAGGGTAAATCCAAAAAAGACTGCTCTCATTAACTTCACCAGACAGCGAAAAGATCTGACGACCAGGATGCCCCGCTTGTTTGGTGAATACCTTGAGTTTGTGGGGGAGGTGAAGTACCTGGGAGTTACTCTGGACAGGAAACTCACCTGGAATCCACATCTTGAGAGGACAGTTAACAGGGCCAAAAGGGCACTGATGACTGTGAGAAGAATGGTGGGTAAGAAATGGGGACTGAAGCCATCAATGATGCACTGGATGTATCTGAGGGTGATAAGACCTATGATTACCTATGGAGCTCTGGTGTGGTGGACAAAGGCCAACCAGGCACAGACAAGAGCTAAACTGAGCTCTATCCAGAGATTGGCCTGTCTGTGCACACTGGGAGCGATGTCAACTACACCAGGTGCAGCAATGGAAGTAATGCTTAACCTCCCTCCCCTTGAGCTTGTCCTTAGGGGAGAGGCGAGGCTAGCGGCATGGAGATTGCGCAACTCGAGCAACTGGGCTAACCTCCCAGATGTCTCGGGACATATGAGTATCGAGTGCGTGGTCAAAGAACCCGTCTTGGAAATGGGCAGCGACCACATTACTCGAATGTTTGCACCTGACCAGGTCCACCAAACTGTGATGGAATGGTCAGGGACATTAACATCGGGAGCTCAGATCTGGTACACAGATGGCTCCAAGATGGACTTCGGCACTGGAGCGGGGGTGTATTGTAAAAACCCAAGGGTAGAACTAGTTTTTTCCTTGGGGAGGCATACCTCTGTCTTTCAGGCCGAAGTATATGCTATAAATGCCTGTCTGGGAGAGATAGCGAGAAGGGAAACACATGGGGCCCGGATTGCTATTTTCTCCGACAGTCAGGCAGCAATTAAGGCACTAAACGGACACGTGGTAACCTCGGCCATAGTCAGGGAGTGCCTAACTAACCTACAAGCTCTGGCAAGGCACAATCAAGTCAAGATTGGTTGGGTGCCAGGGCATAGGGGAATACTTGGAAATGAAGCCGCAGATGCGCTGGCCAGGGAGGGGTCCTCGACTCCCCTGATTGGACCGGAACCTGCGGTGGGTATTTCCAAATCCATGGTCAGGATGACAGTGCGAAGGTGGATGGCTGAAAGACACTGTGAGCACTGGATCAGGGCCGAAGGGATGAGGCACAGTAAGCTAACCCTTAGGAGACCTTCCTTGGGGCTGCAGAAGAGTCTCATCTATCTGTCTAGGCAAGAATTAAGGATAGCCACAGGACTACTCACGGGACACTGTGGACTAAGGAAACATTTGCATAAAATGGGTATCTACAAGGATGAACCAGTGTGCAGATTGTGCGGGCAGGAACAGGAGACTGCCACACACATTATTTACAGATGTGGAGTACTTGCTGAGAGGCGCTTCAACCTCTTTGGTGATGGAACGGCTTTGGTGGATGCTGAAGGTAAAACTCTAGTCAGGAAACTCCTAAACCTGGTAAGAGGGAAGGGGTTATTTGACTAGATCAGGGAGGTAAGTACAATATACCTTAAGGTAGCAGTGCTTCGGGCAATTCAAACCCGCTCCCAAGTTAAAAAAAAAAAAAAAAAAAAATCCTTTGAAGTGACACGTTTCTTTCGAGGGGCGCAAGAGGATCACGGCACATATAGACAGGTTGTGCAGGGAAGAATGGAAGGTGACCTTGGGGTGCAACAAATCGAAGGTACTGTGGGGTTACTCGGGAGACATGTGGGCCAAAAAACTACTCTCCTTAAGTAGACCTCAACTCAGAGTTACTGTAGAGTTGGTCACAGCCCATGGGTAATCTGAGGGGGTTCCAATACAAAATTGGAAGATCTAGGTCCCTTGTGTGCAAGAGATGCGACAAGGACCAAGAGGAAAGCCAAATCCACGTACTCTGTGAGTGCCCTGCTTTGGGAGCTACAAGGAGAAAATGGTTTGGCTGGCAGGTATGTACACCATAGGATATGAGAAGATTTAGCGTCAGGTGGGTACTTGATTTCTGCAAAGAGTTAGATATCCACTAAGCTAGTCCTGTGGTAGGGATGGGAAGAGAGTACAAAGGCTGCCGCTAAGTGCTCTACACCGATAAGATCCCTCCGGTAGTAATAATAAATAATACAATAAGTGACACTTTTGTCGGTAATCCATGACTGGTAATATGTTTATATATATATATATATATATATATATATATATATATATATACATATTTAGGAAATAAATTTATATCCCCTACTTACTATAAAAAATGAAATGTCACCGAGTACTCTTGGCTACCCGAATAATTAAATGCCTTCAGTTATTTTATGATTTAAGATTTTCGATTAAAGCTCACAGATTGACTGTACAATTTAAACCTTTCTAATTGACTTTAAGAAAAGACTCCTCTCTTTAACACAGGTTTACAAAATTCGTACCATAGTGTTCTTCCCATTAAGTTATTATCCGCTTGGAATTTGTAAGCTTTGTAATTGTATTTTATGTGCATTAGACACTTCTTTGGTAAAATAGATATTAGTTTAACATTTAAAAATTATGCAATTATAAAATACTAGCAGAATGCCAGTCCTTGGTACGGAGTTGACAAATATTTGTATTGATTTAATTTGTTTATAAACGTACCGTTAAGAGAGTTTCCAAGGCCAGTGCGTCGGTGCCCTGACTGAATTTCTAAATAAAAATAGGCCTATTTAAAAACCAGGGACCCTAAGAATGTCCATGTAAAATTTCAAGTATTTATTTCCCGTTCCCACGCGTTCGATAGGGGAAACAAATATACTGGGCGACGCAGAAAGTTTCGTTTTCATCAGGAATACGAAAAAAATAATGAAAGCTTTCGCTCAGGGAAATAAATAAAATTCTTATTAATTTAAAGTTGGGTAAAACATTCATTGCGGAGTAACAAGAAGTACTACATTGGCGTTTCAACAGCGCGCCGTACTACATATACATATGTTTAAATATAAGCCTATCTATAAAGTATCCAGTTACAATAGATTTGGTTGTAATTCTATACAATACTATATACCTATATTAAAATATACTTGTAAAGTATCCAGTCAGGATAATTGGTTGTAGTTTTATACAATATTACTTAATTAAATATCTACTTCCTAGAGTAATACTTTGTCACGAAATCTCTATTCTAGCCTTAAATGTGTACATTTGGTTAAACGTATAAAACTACAACCAAATCTATCCTGACTGGATACTTCAAAGGTATATAAAATAAACCTTCTGTGGCAATAACAAACAATAACTGTCAATATAGCTTCAGGACAGTTTTTGATTCATTTTATATGCATTGTATTGGGGGTGGGCAATGTGCATTTTTACGAACACTATTAGCATCACGTTCGGGGAGGGGGGATTACACTTTTCCAAAATTGTAAACTTTTGGAGCGTGAGAGAGAGTTTTCATAATTTTTTTCGTATCTCTGATGACTTTCTTCATAGCGAGATATAATTTCTCGTATTGTTCAAGGGCGTGTCAATTTATCAGTTGGATATACACATCGGAAATTTGTATGGATAAATATTGGCAATTTTGCCAAAATATTCAACCGCATGAGACGAAATGCTGTTATAATTTAGATAGAAATTAGAGATCATACCTCTAAAAATTAAAAAAAAAATAATTCAAAAACAGAACTGACTTTAAAAAAAACAAACCGAATATGTAATTTCGGCTTACTAAAAAGTAAAAAACCATTTCTATAACGAAAACATAATTTATCTTAGGCTTATTACCCACAAAGTTTTGAAGTTGGCGCCACAATCATACCTTGTATTTGCTAATCCGTCAAATCTATTCCAAAAATTTCCGAAACAGTCAACTTTTGACTTGATTGATTTCCCATAATCAATTATAACGAACTATAGAGTCTTCTCACAAAACAAATAATTTCATGTGTTCGATATTGTGACACTATGCGGACAATAATTGATCTTTGTTCTCGGCAAAGATCATAAAATATCAGCTATTGTCCCATAAAAAATATATGATATTTTTCTTTCAGATATACAAATTGCTCACAATTCAACCTTCTTTGAATGAATTATATACCTTTGAATGGTTATAACCATAAGAGATAATATCTCCTTAAACCTTTTGTACCATAAATTTAATAAATTTCAAATATCTATAAAATAAGTGTAGGCCTATAGAAGAAATGTTTGAGTGGCCTGCTTACATCATAACTTATTATAATAAATGCCAAGGTGCCTCAACATCATGTAAAAAACCCTTTATTTGTCACGTTCACTCAGACTCTGAGAAAGGCAACGTTCACGTTGTTTGGACTCAGAATGCTGATATAAGTCTAAGTATGAAACTCGGTGCCGACTTCAACATTTTGTGAGTAATAATCTTATGATGAATTATGTTTTCATTACTGGAAAATTATAAGTAAAAATCATATAATCGGGTTGATTTTTTTAAGTCGGTTGTTGTTTTTTAAAAGTTTTGATTAATCCCTATTTTCCAATTAAATCAAAAAATTTAGCTTATATCATA